>JADRCH010000008.1:3305326-3386476 GCA_019843965.1 Rhynchomys soricoides | reverse complement strand
AGAGACAGAGAGAGAGAGACAGAGAGAGAGAGACAGAGAGAGAGAGAGAGAGAGAGAGAGAGCGCTATGCAGGTGCCCATGGAGACGAGAGGATGGCATGGCTTCAGATGCTCCTGAAGCTTGAGTAACAGGCATCTGTGAGCCACTTAATGTGTGTGCTAGGAGCTAAACTCTGATCTTTTTCAAGAGCAGTAACCACTATTAACCACTGAGTCATTTTCTAGACCCCTCCTGCCTCGTTTTTATTTAAGCAAGAATTAGTTCCTTTCCATATATCATGTTTGAATCATTAAGGAATTGGCAACAAATAAGATATGTCCATATCCTTCCAAATTTTCCAATTTAGCCAGAGATGTGGAAACATAAACTCATAATTACAGACTAATGAATAGTGTGCCGAAGGAAGAGAAAACAACTGTAGTCCCTCATCTGTCATTTCGCCTTCCTATGGTCATAGTTATATCATTCAAGTGTAATCCAAAGATGTTATATAGAAAGTTTCAGAAACAATCAATAAAATTTAAATAAACTTTATAAAGCAGAATGTTATGATTATTTAATTTTGTTGATTTTTATAGTACATAATTTATAAATTATACTATATAATGAATATATAGGTAAAATAGAACATATATAGTACTCATTACTATATTTCCTTATAGGGTCCTAGACTATATCCTCCTTGGGTATATAGGAGCACTACATTTAGTTTGACTTCCGTTTCAAAGAGAGTTCAACATCTTATGTGAAATTCATTAGATTTGTTGTACAGAATCATTGGCTTTATATAACATTCTATTTATCTCACATACACACTGAGAACTACTTCTGAGAATATAGTTTGATGATTTATGTTTGAGTAAGCATGTCCATATAACCTCTATCTGATGCTGGTAGTCTTATGTTTTCTTCCTTTGCTGGGTCTCAGACAGTTGACACACTTCTCCAGATCAAAACTTATATACAAAGTATACACAGAGAAGTATCACAGAGGCCTGAAATACTCTGCTCCATTATTCCTACGATATGCCACCAACCAAAGTACTTCTGTGTCTTATTCTTCCTCTCTTCCTCTATATAAACATAAGTAAATGTGTATGTTTTTCTCCTTACCCCTTATGTATTTTACACAAAGTAATGTGTGAGAACTTCGTAAAGAAAAAAAACTTCCTTTTTTCATTTAATAATAATGCTCAACGATTGCTCTACTGAACCATTTGCCCTGTTTATTCACAGCTGGGTAATGGATGGATCAATGAGAACATGTCCTATCATTTACTGAGTGAGCCTTCTATGCTCACATGTTCCAGCAGTTTCTATAGATGCCATTGGAATGTGTAGAATGGTGACATGTCCCTCTAATGAGACTGTGTCTTCATTATAAATCCCTAGAACTGAGATTGCTGGGTTGAGAGAGACATTTTATTGTAGTCATTAGTTTCGGGCCAATATGGCTCAACGAGTAAAGGAGCTTGCCCCAAAGTCTGATGGGATGAATTCAACTCCCAGAATTTATAGTAGATGGAGAGAATCAAGCCCTTAAAATTGTTATCTGACTTCTACATACGTATGGTACACTTACACACATACACACACACACTTTTTTAACTAGCTGATGGCCAAAGTTCCCTCAGTAAAGACCATGTATCTTTTATTTTGTATTCTTCCTAGCAGTGCCTATGGGAGCCTATTTCTCCAAAGCCCACTGAGCAAACTGTATTGTCAAGCTTTGAAGTTTTGTCAGTCTGAACAATAAGAAATAACATGTCAATGAGTTGTAGCTAGCATTTGTCTCACTGTAAGTGAAGTTGTTGTCCCTTCCATATAAATCAAGCCCCATGTCTTTATCGTTTTATAAATTTTGTATTTATTCCCTCTGCCCATTTGTCAACCATATCATCATTTATTTCTCCTATTAATGTTAAATTTTTTATATCTTAAGGACATTTAACTTTTTCTGTGGTACGTTGGGAATACGTTTCCATTTGCAATTGGTCTTTTGACTTGTCTTGAGGTGATTTGCCACATACAGTGAATTTATTACTGTTTTCATAACTAGACTTTTAGTTAAAATTACTTCATAGTTCCAAATTAGAGAAATTTTTCCCATATTTCCTCCTGAGACTGGCAAAGACTGTTATGCATATTTTTGAATGTTGATTTGGTTTCTTTGTACATAAAAATAAGTTGAATCTATTTTAATTTGCAAAATAATATTCTTTAAAACTTGTTATCCAATAGGCTAGTACCATTTATTAAAAGCACATTATTTAAAAATAATTTGGTTTTTTGGCATCATTAAAGTGCTTGTTTAACTTCAGTTCTAGATCTTAAAAGTCTCAGTCGAATACTGTGAGGTTCTCAGAGCAGACCTGGAATGGTACTTAGCCATGAAAGTGAAGGTGGTTGGTCTTGCCTGACGGATGAAGGTTTACCTTGTTGAGATTCTTCTCATTTCCACTTTATAATTTAAGAGCTGTTTCCACACCTCATCCTGATGATCTATTTAGGCCTGATTGCTTATGCTTCCTGGATTATTCTAACAATAAGGGTAAATTCTACACCCATGAGTAACATATCCAATAGAGAATTCCAATCACATGATGTCATTGTTTTTAACAACTGAGTAATGCTCCATTGTATAAACGTACTAGTTTGTTTTTAATCTGTTCTTTGGTTGAGGGACATCTAGGTTGTTTCCAGTTTCTGGCTATTATGAGTAAAATGCAATGAACATAGTTGAGTAAGTGATAAGATGTGATAGGATGAAGTGTCCTTTGGCTATATGACAAAGAAGTGGCATGACTCAAGAGGGCAAGTCCAAGTCCATGACATGTCTTAAGGTAGATTTCCAATTTTCTGAGAAAACCTTTTGCCTATTTCAGGGACCCATTTCCCCCTACTGGGTTGCCTTGTCCAGCCTTGATGTCATGGTATGTGTCTAGTTTTTTATTACAGTTTGTTATGCCATATTTGGTTGATGTCCCTGGGAGACCTGCTGGTTTTTATGGGAAGATAGGGAAATCTGGGGATAGGGGAGGCAGGGAAGATCTGGAAGAATGGGAAGGTATGGGAGATCTGGGAAAGAGAGGAGGAAGAGGGAAAAGTTTGGAGGGATAGGAGGAGGGAGAACTTTGGTCAAGGTGTAATATATATGAGAAGAATTTTCTCTTTTTTGCATATGGATTATTTTATTAGAGTATAAAATAAACCAAGTGCAAAGCTTATATTTAGTATATATTTAAACTATAAAAGAAGAAAACTAACCATTTTTATCTGGGAATCTCAATCAGGGAGAAAGCAGTATCGACCTGTGTCTTGATGTTCTAATTCTCCTATTCTTCTTGCATTGCACTTTACTTAATCTAATTATCTACAAAATTTTTTGCGGTTACACAGTGAATTAAGCATTCAAAAGACCAGTGTTTGTGAGTGAGGACTTAACTACACTTCTGAATGATTTTTTTCATTGCCATTATAATTCTTAATGTTTTTGATAATTTATTTATATTTTGAATGTTTTCCCCTTTCCAGATTTCCCCTTTGGAACCTCCCTATTCCCACCCCCTCCCCCTGCCTGTATGGGGGTATTCCCCCAACCACCCACCCACTCATTCTCATCTTCCGTCCTTGGCATTCTCCTATACTGGGGGATCTAACACCCTCAGGACCTAGGATCTCTGCTCCCCCTGATGGCTAACAAGACCCTCCTCTGCCACATATGTGGCCAGCACCATTGGTCTTTCCATGTGTATTATTTGGTTGGTGATCCAGTCTCAGGGAGCATCGGGAGGTCAAGCCAGTGGACACTTGCTCCTGGGCTGCAAACTCCCTCAGCTCCTTCAGTCCCTTTTCCAACTCCTCCAACTGAGACCTCATGCTCAGCCCTACCGTTGCTGTGAAGTGACTCTTGGGTATTCCAAACTTTTGGGCTAATAACCACTTATCAGTGAGTACATACCATGTTCATTCTTCTGTGAATGAGTTACCTAGCTCAGGATATTTTCAAGTTCCATCCATTTGCCTAAGATTTTCATGAAGTCATTGTTTTTAATAGCTGAGTAGTATTCCATTGTGTAAATGCACCACATTTTCTGTATCCATTCCTCTGTGGAGGGACATCTGGGTTGTTTCTAGTTTCTGACTATTATAAACACAGCTGCTATGAACATAGTGGAGCATGTGTCTTTATTACATGTTGGAGCATCTTCTGGGTATATTCCCAGGAGTGGAATAGCTGGGTCCTCAGGTAGTATTATGTGCATTTTACTGAGGGCTCACCAAGCTGATTTCCAGAGAGGTTTTATCAGCTTGCAATCCCACCAGCAATGGAAGAGTGTTCCTCTTTCTCCTCATTCTCGCCTACATCTACTGGCACTTGAGTTTTTGATCTTAGCCATTCTGACTGGTATGAGGTGGAATCTCAGGGTTGTTTTGATTTGCATTTCCCTGATGACTAAGGATGTTGAATATTTCTTTAGGTGCTTCTCAGCCATTCAAGTTTCCTCAGTTGAGGATTCTCTGTTTAGTTCTGTTCCCCAATTTTTGATAGGGTTATTTGGATCTCTGGAGTCTAACTTTTTGAGTTCTCTGTATATATTGGATATTAGCACTCTATCAGACATAGGATTGGTAAAGATCTTTTCCCAATCTGTTGGTTGCTGTTTTGTCCTATTTACAGTGTCCTTTGACCTTCAGAAGCTTTGTAATTTCATGAGGTCCCATTTGTCCATTCTTGATCTTAGAGCATAAGCCATTGGTGTTCTGTTCAGGAACCTTTCCCCTGTGCCCATGTGTTCAAGGCATTTCCCCACTTTCTCTTTTATTAAATTCAGTGTATCTGGTTTTATGAGGAGGTCCTTGATCCACTTGGACTTGAACTTTGTACAGGGAGAGAGGAATGGATCAATTCGCATTTTTCTACATGTAGATCGCCAGTTGAGCCAGCACCATTTGTTGAAAATGCTGTCTTTTCTCCACTGGATGGTTTTAGCTCCTTTGTCAAAGATCAAGTGACCATAAGTGTGTGGGTTCATTTCTGGGTCTTCAATTCTATTCCATTGATCTACCTGCCTGTCAGTGTACCAATACCATGCAGTTTTTATCACTACTACTCTGTAGTACAGCTTGAGGCCAGGGATGCTGATTCCCCCAGAAGTTCTTTTAATGTTGAGAATAGTTTTTGCTATCCTGGGTTTTTGTTATTCCATATGAATTTGAGAATTGTTCTTTCTAAGTCTATGAAGAATTGAGTTAGAATTTTGATGGAGATTGCATTGAATCTGTAGATTGTTTTCAGCAGGATGGCCATTTAACTATATTAATCTTGCCAATCCATGAGCATGGGAGATCTTTCCATCTTCTGAGGTCTTCTTCTATTTCTTTCTTCAGAGACTTGAAGTTCTTGTCATACAGATCTTTCACTTGTTTGGTTAGAGTCACACCAAGATACTTTATATTGTTTGTGAAGATTGTGAAAGGTGTCATTTCCCTAATTTCTTTCTCAGCCTGTTTATCCTTCGAGTATAGGAAGGCTACTGATTTGCTTGAGTTTATTTTGTATCTGGCCACTTTGCTGAAGTTGTTTATCAGCCATAGCAGATCTCTGATGGAGTTTTTCAGGTCACTTAAGTATACCATTATATCATCTGCAAATAGTGATATTTTGATTTCTTCCTTTCCCATTTGTATCCCCTTGACCTCCTTTTTTTGTCTAATTGCTCTAGCTAGAACTTCCAGTACTATATTGAATAGATAGGGAGAGAGAGAGCAGCCTTGCCTAGTTCCTTGAGTTTCTCTCCATTCAGTTTGATGTTGGCTACTGGTTTGCTGTATATTGCTTTTACTATGTTTAGGTATGGTCCTTGAATTCCTGATTTTTCCAAGACTTTTATCATGAAGGGATGTTGAATTTTGTCAAATGCTTTTTCAGCATCTAATGAAATGATCATGTGGGTTTTTGGTTCTTTTGGGTTTTTGGGGGGGGGGGGGTTGAGTTTGTTTATGTAGTGGATTACATTGATGGATTTCCGGGTATTGTACCATCCCTGCGTCCCTGCGATGAAGCCTACTTGATCTTGCTTAATGATCGTTTTGATGTGTTCTTGGATTCCGTTAAGAGAAGAATTTCCAAAAGTATTTTTAAAAATTTGAAAAGAATACCTTATACCAACTGTCCCATGCAATTTTCCGAACTGATGCTGCAGAAATCAGAAAAATGCATAATGAATAATAAACTATTCTTTAGTAACCCAAGGCTTTAAAGCACATGCCAGATTCTTTTAGAAAGACAACCAAAGTTGTCTTTAAATCTCAACATAATCCTGTAACTCTAACATGAGGCTGAGTGAGAGAACTCGGTTTCTAATTGTGCCCACAATCTGAGTGTGTATCACCAAATCCTGATATCGAAGAATGTGGCTCTGATGACTTTCAGCACATGTTTGAGACATTAAACACCATTATGAACAAGAGTAGTTAATCCATTCTAGTAAACTAATAGTAAGTACAGGAATGTCCTCAAGGCAAGAATGAGACTAATCATGGGGAAATAACTCAAAGAAAGTTGTCTGAGGCTAAGGTATGAAACATATTGGTGGATATATATTTTTAAACTAATAAATTGTATCCATTTACATTCCTCCTCTGAAGGCAATGTCTGTGTTTTCTGTAGAATGGCTCCTTTGCTAGGGGTTATTAACTTGAGAGAGTATCACTAACAACAAATGATATTTTAATGACTGGCAGGGAAAAACTGTTCCATTTATTTCACTGAGAGACTTAATCATACTTTAGAAGCTCTGTTGTGTTTCAAAACAATGACATATTTTAGGAAAAGAAATCTTAGTATTCTTTTCCCTTTCAAAAATTACCTCAACAGATATTTTACAAGGTTTTGCTATGACAATAGCATGACGCTATGCAAGTGACTTAAAGGGCAGGGAGAAGAGGAAAATATAACCCTTGATCTCAAGGCATTTATGGTCTTGTGAAGAATCATCTAAAATCATCCCTGTTTTATATCAAGCTATTCACAATAGGTAAAGAGACAGTCCACTTATGTCTACAGTCACTGACCTTTTCAAACCTTCTTAGTTGGGATAAGAGAATACACACACACACACATTTTCTTAGAATAGTAAGATACCTTGCAACCTTGAAAGACTTTAACCAACAATGATAGAAAAAAATGGAGACTTGACTGATGAAATGGGCTGTCAGAAGCCATCTAGGAATGGCTAAAGACTTTGAACATGAGTTTTCTAGAGATGGCCCACCATTTTGCATGGGCTACAATGGGTGAGCTCTAACAATGTAGGGTCCTTATAGACTTCATCACAGGATTGCTTCTTTCTGTGCTATGGCTTTCCTGTCACTATTACATAGTCTAATGATTCCTGGGTATCAGCCCACCCTGTTGGGCAAATTCCCTGCAAATCAACAAGAAGATGAATTTTTATGAATTAATGCTGTTTAGATGAATTGATGACTTTATAGAATTCCTGATTTGATTGAAATAATTTTGAGAAGTTTGAAGGAGATATTTTTAATTGTTTTGCCAGAAAACTGTAATAAAGTTAGAATCCAGAATAGAATATGCCCCCTTCTCATAGAATAGTAAGTAAAGGCTGCATAAGAATGAATACAATGACCCTTCACAATTACATTAAGAAGAGAAATAGTCTTGGGACACATTGTGATCAAGGAAGAACATTCATTCTAGGTCAGATCCAAGGATGAAGCCACAGGTGTGTACTATGATAAAGGGAGGCCATGTAAAACTGTTACTCTGAACTTATTGTGAGCTTATAGAATGAAACACTGCTTTGAACTTACTATTGACATTCTTCTGTAACTCCCCTTTAGTGTAACATTTTATCTATGAGGTCATTTTCTAAAAAACTTTCATTTAAGAGGGTATAAAAAGGCCGGAAAGAAGACATAAAGTGGTGACTTGGGGGTCTGTGCCCCATCCATCCAAATGTATGTGTGTAGTATTTGGGGCTCAGCTCTATGTATCATATATACATACATATATGTATATGTATACATATACATATGTCTATTCATCTAAATGTATGCATATACATATAGAAGTGTGTAGGTATATGTGTATGTATATAAATATACATGAATACTTATGGAATTGTTGAGATAGGTGGCTGAACCCAACTAGTGTGTGTGTGTGTGTGTGTGTGTGTGTGTGTGTGTGTGTGTGTGCGTGTTTTCAGTGTAAATGATTTCTTTTTTTTCTTTTCTTTTTCTCTCTGGTTCATCAAGAGTTAATGAGTTCCATACCTCTTGCTGACTAGGTGAGAGGTCCTAAAGCCAGAGAGAAAACTTTTTTTTTTTCTTAATTCCTGCTGCTGCCAGCAGTTTATTACCAGAAACAAGCAGCATTTAGTCACAGGAATAGTAAGAAACAAACGCTTAATTATTAGCACAAAAAATTACTGAGAGTTAAGCTTCCAGAGGCCATCAGCTTCTAGCCCCTAAAATAGTAATAGACAGTTACAAGTCCAGAGGTCATCAGTCTTTGACCGTGTCCAATACCCCGGTACTTTATGACAGGAAGGTCCTCAGCAATAGGATTTTTTTGATCCCTTGAAAATGTGACAAGACTATTGTTTCATATGCCTAGAAACCAAACAATGATTTTTGCAAAGAGTTGTCATAAGGCAAACCTCTCAAGACACTTTCAGTTTGATCACAGGAATCTTCTGCTTTTGCACAATGGGAGGAGAACCTATTGGCATAGACTCGTAGTTTAGGGTGTTACAAGGAACAATGGAAGTATATAGAATATGGGAAAGAAGGCACATCTGGTGGCTAGAGATTGGTACTGAAGGAAGGGTCCTGGGAATACATAGCATTTAATCTTAGTCTTGAAGGATATGGTTAGTCAGAAGTAAATATATGAAGCCCTGAGTGTCTTGGGAATCTTGTGGAGGTAAATTATTTTTCTGTCTTGATATGTTAAGTGCAGAAGCAACGAAATGTTGCGGATGATCCTCAGAGGGTATTGTTCAATTAGCAAGGAAGAGAAGACAGAGAGAAAAGATACTGTTGTGAGACTAGAGCTTTGGAAAGGTCACTCAGAAAGTAAAAGACTAAAGGGAAACAGGAGCAAACATGTGACCTCATTTTGTCCTCCTCAGTAAATAGCCAGTTGATGAGCGCATGGCAGGCATTCCACAAATATTTCAGTTAACTGCAGCAAGTCCACCACAGTCAGGAATCTGTGGAAGCTAGAAAACTAGAGAAATAATCCGTTGTTTCTAAGGAACTTAATTGTTTTTTACTGAAATGTCACGAACCAATGACTTGGGTCTGAGAGCCAATCAAGGATCATTTCAGAAAATGGTTTGCATTTCTTTTCTGCAGAATAACAAGTCAGGACAAAATTTAAAGAACAGCTAATACGAAACATGAGAAAATTCATAAAAACAAACAATTCTCTCTCTTATTTTTCTTTTATTTCATTCATCTCCACATTGACCTTATTTTTAATACGCTTTATTATTAAAAATATTGTATGAGAGAAGAATATATTTTCAATTAAAAAATAAAAATGACTTGCAAATAAAAGCACATACAAAAATCATTCATATCTAGGGTCTATATATAACTTATTGAACTTATTACAGATAGAATTGATATTTATCACTGAAGCTGTTAAACTTTACATTAAAGATTGTACTTCCAGTATCAAATGTATTATATATACTTATCTATCACAAAAAACAATTAGAATTACAATTAGAAAACCAGTTATCTTTATGTTTTGTCATAACTTGTGCCCTTGACCTGAATTCATATTGGCTTTATTGGCTTATTTCTGCTAGGAATCAAACCACCTTTAGGAAACCAGAATGATTTAGCCAAACATCATATCTGCCTACCCAAAAAGTAACAGAAACCTGTGCAGGACCTAATATACTTCCAAATACAAGGGAAAAAAGTCTCTACATGAACATCAAATCCCCTAAGTCATACCCAGAATTCTCTTTGCTTGTCACTCAAACATGATAATGCTTTGTCAGGCAAATATTGGAATTCAGAAGAAGAAATAACTTTTTAATTGAAAGTGCTGAGGTATGCCTTCAGCCTCCCACTGCTGTCTACGTACGACCTAAGTTTACCCTTATCCATGACTCCTGAGAGGGTGATCAGACTCAAGCCTGTGGGTAGAGACAAGATTTCATTTTTCTTTAGGCTAAGTAGTACTTTACTATATATAACCTGCTTTCTTTCCCCATTCATCTATATGTGGGAAGCTAGGTTGATACCTTAACTATTATATATAGTGCCACAAAAGTCATGTGCATGCAGAGAGCTCTTTTGTATGGTGACTTGCCAAATGTACATGGCTATGCATCAAAAGACAGGATAACTGGATTTCGTAGCAGACCTATTTTCAATGTCTTGAAGAATGACCCTACTGTTCTTTACAATGACTATACTACTTTGCATTCCTTATGACAATGTATGGGAGTTCCTATTTCTCCATATTATTGGCACTATTTGTTACCTTTTATCATATTTATATTAGCTATTCTAACCAGAATGAGATGTTGTGTTGTAGTTTTGATTTGCATTTCTCTGTTTGCAAACCCTACTGGGTTTTTGGGTTTTTTTTTAATGTGCCTGAATATTTGTATTCTTTCTTTGGAGACAATCTATTCTGATTATTTTCTCATTTAATTACTTGTTATTTTTATGTTAAAAGGTTTTGGGGTTTTTTATTTACTCTGTATTCGAATGGTGTCAGATGAATGACAGACATATCATTTCTTCCTTTTAATACATTGGTCTCCACTCTGGGTTTCTTTTGCTATGCAAATGCTTTTTAGAATGGCACCATAGTTAGCATCAACTGACACCAACCTAGAGTTACCCAGGAAGAGGGAACCTCAGATGGATTTGTGACCATGTTTGGGGGGTTCTTGTAGTTACAATTAATTAGGTGCTTTGATCATTTAGTTCCCAAATAAAAGACACAAAATTTTTATATTTATAAGAAGCCTTAAGAGAACTAAAGCTGGGAAGATATCAACTCTCTGTGCTATTTTGTTTAGTTCCCTGTCAAGAACCCTGAGATACCACTTGCCATGTTCCACCTGGGCCACTCCTACTCCAATTGGCCAACCCTCAAGGCCATGCTATCAAGATCTACCTTCCCCGAGGCCTCTTCTTTTTCCTTCTTTTGCTCTCTTTTTCTCCTTGTCTCTGCCTCAGACCACAAGCCTGGCAACCAAAGCCTTGCCTAACTCTATTCTGCCCAGCTATAGGCTGTAGGCATCTTTATCCAATCAATAGTTTTAAACTAAGGAGCCAAGGTTATATAGCATCATGTGATATACATGAGGATTTCATCATGGGAGAGACCTAATTTTGGGGATCAGTATTTAGCATTACAATGCATAGCAACAGACCAAACCTCAACAGGGAGCATTTTCTTAATAGCTCATTGACATAGAAGGACTAATGTAGGCAGTTCTATCCCTGCACAGATGAGTATGGATGAAAATTTTAGTAGCTGAGCAAGCCAGAGGAAGTAAGCCAGTAGGTAGTTTCCATTTTAAGCTTGTGCTTTAGTTCCTACCTTGGCTTCTTTTGATGATGGATTGTAGTCCATAAGCATAAACCCCGTTCCTCCTCATGTTGCTTTGGTCATGGTGTTTACCACAGCAGCAGAAAGCAAGCTCAAACAGTTGTATTCTTGCTTGCCAGCTGTTTGCTCTTGTATTTGATGTGGTTTATTTGTAGAGAGTTATTTAGAAAATTATTGCCTGTGTCAATGTCTTAAGTGTCTCCTCTCTAGGGTTTTCTGGAAGTAGATTCTCATTCTTTGTGGCTGTTTTCTTTGGGTTGGACATAATAATTGTCATCTTCATCCAGAGCACTTATGATCATACTCACAAGACCCTCTCAATATTGGACCTACTAATATTCCATATGGAAAGGCTAGAGAGCTCACAAGACAGATGTAGTCTCTCCCTTCCCCCAAGGATATGAAAGCAGTTAACAATTGCTGGCAAGGAGAGAGTCTTTGGTGTTGTCTTAGTCACTGTTCTATTTCTGTGAAAAGACACCATGACCAAGGAGTCTCTTCTAAAAGAGAATATTTAATTGGAAGTTTGCTTACAGTTTCAGGGTTCAGTCCATTATCTTCATGGCAGGGAGTCTAGCTACATGCAGATAAACATTGGAGCAATAGCTGAGAACTCCCTTCTGAATCATAGGCTACCTGGCTTGAGCTTTTGAAACCTCAAAGCTCACTCCAGTGACACACTTCCTCCAACAAGGTCATGCTTCCTAATGCTTTTAGTCCTTCGAAGAGTTCTACTCCCCGGTAACTAAGCATTCAAATAGATGAGCCTATAGGGACCATTCTTATTCATGCCCTCTCTGGTGTAGTCCATTCTTCTGTAAGTAACTCTTTATCTGTGTTGGGTAGAATCGTTCCTTAGGTCTATCATTGCTCTACTCTCTCACGTGACTGGAAACCAACTGTTCCTAAGTCACTCAATAGGCTTACCTTTAGTGCTTTGGCTCACCTTGAGTTTATACTTTTCCCTTCCTGGTATTTTGGAATTTGGGCATCTTAAAATATTATGTTGAGCTAAGGATTTTTTCTGGTCATGTTTATCTAGAGTCATATGAGACTCCTACACAAGGAGGATTTCCCAAGGTTGAAGAAACTTTCTATAATTGTTTCATTAAGTAGATTTTCTATGCCCTTAACTTTTCAATTCCTAGCATTCCAAATGGAGGTTTTCCTTTTTGGTTCTTAGTCATGTTTCCCTATCTCATAATATAAATTACATGGCAGACAGACAGACACGCACACACACAAAACAAAACAGAGAATTAAGGGAATATTGACTCTGTCAAAGGAGAGTATTCCTCCCTCTTCAGTCCAGTAATGTGGAAATGTATGTGGATCTATCATCTAATCTTTAGTTGAGGTGGATTTAGGATTTGCTGCAGCAGCAGGTTAAAAAATTCGTCCCTCACATAAAAAGATTTGAAGGCAAGGTCAGCCTCGCTTCCATCAGTGTTAAAGAATAGCAATTGTCTCAAGCTTTCTCTGCAGTCTACAGCCCAGCTTCCAGCTTTCCAAAATGTGAGAGACATTTCCTCTCTCTCTTTTTTACTATACAGAAATATGCTACCAAGGCATAAATACTTTTGTGTCATGTAAAAATTGAGCTCCCATGTTAGTCTTCAGCAGAGAGATACTGAACATTTAGTGAAGGCCCCATAGCATGCAAAACTCTCTCCCAGGTCTCCTGCTGCATCTTAGTATTTGCAACATTATCCCTGTGCACTTGGTGAAGGTTCTGTAGGAAAGGGTTAGAAAATAGAGGAAGCCTTGCTTCAGCTTGGAAATGGAGTCTCCTACCCATCAGAAGACTGTTACAAATGGCTCTTGTCTCTCCTTACACTCTGTAACAGGTTTGGGTCATTTTTCCATGCCTTGTGTAGGGGCAGCAAGCATGACTGTGCTCTGTCCTAGGAATATAGGTTTCAGTGTCCTTATCACTGGTATGTTTCCCTTAGAAGTGGGCCCCTAACTTTTCTGTCTCCTTGTCAGGAAATGCAGAAAAGTTTTATCATTTTCTACATTCTAAAAACAAAGTAGTATATAATAAAATTGAAAGTCAGCATCCTTATTTCCTGTATGTGTATATGAACACATTTGTTCTCTCTGTACATTATGATTCAACTGACTGGAAATATATATTAATCTCACTGTGTATCATTCCTATAAGTTGAATTCTTACCCAGTGTTCAATATATTTTCTGTCAACAGAATTTGTACCGTCCTTGTTCATTTGAACATTTGCCTAGTATTCCAACAAATGGGTAAACCATCCTTCATTCAAGCAGTTGATTTAGTAATGGACATTTAGTTAAGCATATACTATAGGTAGCATAGGAATGACAGTCTCACTAGGGTGTTCAGGTTAGAGGACAGCCCTAAAGTTTAATTCTCTCAAAGGAAAAGACTAGCTTTGAAATTTCTCACTATTTTTTGAAAGCTGGCATTAAGTACAATCTAATATCTCATAATGTTCTAAGTAAAAGAGGTGAAATTTAAACAAAATCTATCCAATATCAAGATCTACCTTTAGCCATTATATTATTCTATCCTGTGGTGTGTGTGTATGTGTGTGTGTGTGTGTGTGTGTGTGTGTGTGTGTGTACATAAGGACAGAATGGGACTGAAACTGAGCAAAGTTTTGACTTGTCAGATGATCTAAAACAATAGTCAGAGATAAGGTCCATCTAGTACTAACACCTATGTTATTTTCATGGTTCCTCTGGACCATCCATCAACATCAGCTACAGAATGTTTGAAGGAAATCTGCACTGCAGATAAGGGATTAAAGAGATCTCTGTGCTAAAAAGAATAACCCAGCTCAGAGTTTCATGTATTGAAATTTGGCTCAATTCCTAATGAATTTAGATTATGTGAAGTCCACAGGGTTTTCTCTATAGATAACCAATCAATATAAGTACAAAAGAAGGCTGAGATTAATTTTCAGCTAGATAGCATGCTTGAGAGAGCAAAACACAATTTTTCAAAGCTCAAAAAGACCCTAGGCCTATTTGACCGATGCTGTGATTATAATTCATTGCGTGCAGAAACACACATTCATTCCACAAATATTCATCAAACATTTCACTTCCAACCCATCACATTTGTTATCACAATGCCTACACAAACACAGGATGATTGGAAAAAATAAGATGTGAACTCTTGCATTTGGAAAGTTTATAAAAATGTGAAAGACTAAACAAAGCATAAAATGTGAGCTACCAACTTCTAGTACACAAAGAACTAGCAGGAAATAATTTAATGGCATTGGTGAAAGAAATTTTCTAGTAGAAATCATATTCTCTCTCAACAGGTATTTGTGGAGCAGTTATTGCATTGTAGATGTAACTAGGTCCTAGGAACATGAGGGATATTAGCATACTCCTAAACTCAAACAGTATATAGCTGAGTGGGAAAGGAGACCTAAAAAGGATAGTAACCACATACTTTATTTATATAACAGTAGCAAAAGCAAAAGATGAATAGAAATCCTGGAGATTTGTTTGATTTGCATACTGGTAGAGAAGCTGCATATGTGACCTCTGGGCTTGGAGCGATTGATAGGCCAGTGTTCTATACTAGAGAGCATTCAAGGTAGAGAGGGAAGGGGGCTTTCCCAAAGCTATGTCTGGATAGGATGGGACTAAAAAGGTTCTTGACAACCCAGGATAGTGCCTTGTCACAACATACCCAAGACCTTTGTTAGATGTATCCAAAAACCTAGTTTTTTCTCTGATCTAGGTCTTTTCCCAGAAAGAGTTGTAGAAACTAATGGTTCTACTCCTGACAGTCAGAGATTGGGATAAACATCTCTGAGCGTGCTCAAGGACTTGCCAGAAGTCAAAGGAAATACTAACTCTTTAAAATAAGCATTTTTATTGAAGAACGTGATAGGGAGTACTCTTATGTGGACTATTTGCCATTAGGAACTCCTGCCACAAGATCAGAATTGCCTGAATTTACTGAAACCTACCTCCCTGCCTTACCAAAAATTCAAGTATACAGCAGCTCTTTTTCTGCCAAGTCATTGCAGAACATTTTGTAAAGGGATCTCTTATTGCAAGGCTGGTAATAAAAACACCATCTTTTTAAATAATTGTTTAGCTCTCTTATTATGTACCAAATAATGAAAATAAGAAAACCAATATTCAGCCAAAATTGTCTGAATCTTCCTTTGGCTTTATTCAGTAAATTACTGAGATATAGAAGGAAAAATAATATCTAAAAACCAAATAAGATTCGTAAACATATTCACTTACTTCAAGCCAATGATTCCTCTTGCTAGACCTTATCTAAGAAACCATACTCAAATAGAAGGAAAGACAGATTGAATTGAACATACTTTTCTAAGTGAACTAGCTATAATACAAAAAAATATGCAAATAGTTTAAAAATCAAGCATTGGAAGAATGCTAGAAAATTGGGTCAAATTTAAAAACATGATTAAGTCCGTTCACAATTAAATAGCTAAGTAGCTGCATGAAAAATTGTTTAGTGATATGTATGTCCTCACTTCTGATGTTATGGCTGAGAAAAAAAGTAAGAAGCTTACAAGAAAATTTGATCACATGCCAGGAAAGTCACCTAGAAGTGAAAAGTCTACAAATACTCTTTTAAGAACTAAATAAGCACTTTATAAACAACAACAAAAAAAAAGCTTCAAAGACATTCCAAGTTGGGTGGGGAGGGAGGGCTGGAAGATGGATCAGTGCTTGAAGACTACTCTTGAAGATGACTCAACCTCTATTTCCAGCATCCATAGTCGGCACTCACAACTGCCTGGAACTCCAGCTAAAAGCATCCAATGCCTTCTTCTGATCCCTAGGAACACTGCACTCACTTGCACAAACAACACCTAATTAAAATACAAAATACACACACATACACGTAATTAAATATTTTTTAAAAAATCTTTAGGGACTTGGGTGTGATGAAACAGGACCATAATTCCTATACTTAGGTGGGTAGAAGCTAGAGGAAAAGGCGTTCAAGTCATCCTCAGCTGAACAGTTAGTTGAGGCCAACTTTAATTATGAGAGAGAGAGAGAGAGAAATTTGAGTATCCAAGGTGGGTTATGGCCATAATGTGTGTATGCCACTTACTGCTAGTTTTCCACTTACAGACTTTATTTATGTATACCTACTTGTGTACAGAGATCAATATTTGGTACCTCAAGCATTTGAGGAATCTTAATTGTCAAGATAATCTCAGAAACTTCAAATGACCACCAATTTAGTTATCAGCTAGAAGATGAAAAGAATGTTCCCATCAGCAAAGCACATTAGAAGCTGATGTAGCACACACCCTGAAAACAAGAAGTAGCCCAGAGAGACCTTCTTTTGACTTTGCCTTTATTTCTCTTTGATGGCCAGTTCATATAGTGTCAGCTTTTCTCAAGATTTTTTTAAAAAAAATATATTTTCATTATTATTTAAAAGTATAGAAATTGCACGTATATTGATGGGATACCATGTACTGTTTTGGTACATGCATGTGCTGTATAAGGTTTAAACAAAGTGAAACATCTCCTCAAAACATTTCTTTACTTTGATTCTAGTCCACTCAGCTGAGTTAGACTTAGGTGTTCAAGAGACAGGCAGTGCCACAGCTAAACTGTTCTAGAATGTGTTTAATACTTCAGAGTCACATCTAATGCCAAGCAGAACCTTTATTTTAAAACTTGACACTCATATTAAGAATCGTAAAAACCTTGACCATCTCACTGGAGAACAAAGATCATAGGAAATAAAGCATTGGACTAAATTTTTCCATTTAAGATTAAGGACCATCAAACTATAGCCCACTGCCAATAATAGTCAGGACACCGTTTTAGTTGTTGTTTCTCTTTCTTTTCTTTTCTTTTTTATGAACTATTAGCTAACAGTGTTTTCCATATTTTTAAAGGGTTGAAAACAAAAAAGACCTTCATTGGTCATAAAGATTGTATAATATCTACACAACTCTAAAATATTTGGTATGTAGCCCTTTATAGAAAAGGCATTTTATCCTTGACAGAACAGTTACAAAATTATCCAAGAGGCTTGATGTCTTTTTAGGAGAAAACTGAACAGTGGTGTGTCCCATGTAGAGGCAGAATGATAAGTTCCTCAAGTCAAGGGCTTCCAAAGATTGCCACGAGGCTTCCAAAGCCGAGGAGAGACACTAAATATCCCTTCACCACTCCTATTCCTAACAAAACCTTTGTCTCAAACTTCCTACCTCTAAAGACAGAACAGGAAGTTTTTCCTCCTTTATGCCATTCACTTTGGGTACTTTGTGAAGGTGGCCCTAGCAAACCATCCCACATTTCTTGAAAGACATTGAATGAAGGTGAAGGATCTGCTGAGACTATCTTGGTTTGATTGACATGGGAAGATAAGAATGATTCAGGCTAGGCTGAATGTTTAGGGTGGAATGAAGGAAGTAGGTCAGCCCATTAAAGCAGGGAAAAGCTCACTTAGAGCTAATCTGGGGGTGACATTCGCCACCAGCAGTTACCACCACATCCTTACTTGGGTGATCCTCTCTGTGCTCTAGCTTCTTCCATTCTACATTCCTATGGATTTTTATTTACACTGACATCCTTAAAATAGCGAACTATCTCTTAAAGTTTCTCACACTCTTGTGTGGAGAATTCTAAATCCATAGAAATCAAGACTCCAGTTAAGATAATTTTGGTGTGAGGTAACCAAAAGGTTTACTAGGTAAACCTAACATTTGATACCCTTGCTTTTTCTGGAAATTTCCAAAGAGTCTTTTTTTCTCCTTTGGAACGGAGTCTCGTGTACTCTAAGCTGGCCTTGCGCTTGCAATGTAGCCAAGGATGATTTAACCAGCTGATGGATCTGCCCTTAACTTGCTGGGGCTGGGATTACAGATGTCAATCACCACACCCAGGTTATCTAAGACTTCCTGCAGGTTAGGCAAGCACTCTACCAGCTGAGCCCCATCCCTTGTCCCAAGGCTTCTTTTTAATGCTGCCTACCTGAGCCATTTCCCTTGCTTCTGTTCTCACTCTCGAGTGCCTCGTTCCCATCCTGTTCTGACTTCAGGTAAGCTAAGGGGCAGCAAAACTTTATGTTTTCTTTTTTTTCTTTGTGGGTTGATTTTGGGGGTCTGAGCGTTTCTGATTCAAAGTCCTCCAGCACAGCCCTGGTATTCCTGTTCCACCAGTAGCAATTTGTCCTTGGCTAAAGTCAGTCCTTCGACAGGACGTTGCTACCCTCTTCATTCAGGCTCTTTCATCTTTGCTTGTGTAGCAGTGTTACTCATTTTACTTTACCTGAACTACATCTATTTTAATTTCAGATACTTAGTAGTGACTCTCACCATTGGAATAATATTATAAAAGAATGTAAAAACAAAACAACTAGGGAGTGACAGCCTTTAATCCCACCACTCAGTGCTCAGCAGGCAACGGCAGGAGGATGCTTACAGTTAGAGGCTAGCCTGCATGAAAGTAAAGGCAAACAAAGCAAGGTAAGTTCCAATGAGCCTTTTCCCCACTGTGTTTGGAAATATGCCAGGTTTTCTTGGCGCACCATCGGGCAGATTGTTAAGGACATAACCTCCACCTATGCACAGTCATCATTATCACCACCGCCACCGCGGTCATCACCACAGAAAAACATTTTACTATCAATGTCTTCAATTTTTTAACTGTATTTTTCTTCTTGAAATCTGGACTTAATCCCGTAGTCTTGGTTATATGTTCTTTTCTTTCAGACTCCACACAGTCAAATTCTTCTATCTTTCCAGAAGGCTTATAATGTGGTAGATTTACATAAACTACATTGCCACTTTTTCAAAAACCCTTTCATCCCAGCTGTGTTTGACATTTTGAGGAAATAACTGCTGTGGTACACAGGAAGACTAATGGCTGCTGCCTAAGCTTTTTACAGTCTGTATACCTTATTAAGAATGTGAATAAAATTTATTTTAATGTTTAAGAAAAAGGAATGCTTTTAAGGATCAGACAATGATTAAATATAGCATTTTAGGGTTTTAGAGGAATAAATAACTACTAAAACTATAATATTGAAGGTAAGTCTTCCCCATACATTTTAGGTTACCAGGGCCATACCCATGGTCCAGGATCCCCTGTCAACTCTCAGATGACTTAGCAATGCATGCTCCAGGTTTGTCCTTATAAGGACCATGATGAAATTGCCATGTTCAGCCATTTTACAATGACAAAATTACAGATTTGTTGGATGGATTAGAAATCCCCATCTTCCTTCCGAAGTACTATTTACTTCGTCGATACTGTCACGTTGTATTTGAAAATTCTCCTCTGTTTTCACCTTAGAACACAGCTGGATCTGATCCTCATCTCTACATTTAAATACACTTTTAATAAGTTATATAAGTGCAAGGTGCAAAATTTCAATGATGAGACCAAAATTATTTAGAATATTCTCTCTCTCTCCTTTACCATCCTTTCTCAAATAATATTCTTACCAAAAGCACCTCCTTTTAATAGCAAAGTCCTGCATTGTAAACACCAACACAAACTTATTTGGAGAATGGATAGGAGAATCTCTGCCCATAGTTCTGTCTCTGCCGCTTCGTTTTTGTGGTAGTTCATGTTCCGTTTTTTTTCCCCATCTCGGAATTTCCATTTTGGTGTTAGAAAACTGCTCACTCTTTATCACAGCTGTATGTATTGTTTTCTATTGTGATTCTAATTTGTTGTTAGATTCGCTCTTTTGCTAGGTTGAACTGTGCATCTCTGTAAATTTGTTCCCCATTTGTGTTTCTCTTTTCTTTGAAAATGGAGCTAATCTGACTAACATTCTATTAAACTCCTCCATGAGGAAAGGAAACCAGCCCTACCCTAACAGAAGGCAAACCAGTATTCTGTTGCCATAAATATGTGCAAAGGGCAGTGAACTCCAGAGGCAGTGTAGGATATTGGTAATGAATACAGATTGCTCGAATCCAAATCTGGACTCTGACACTCCCAGCAAACTGAATTTGGACAACTTATGCACATTGTCCATCTCACCCCTGCTTCCCTCCACTGTTAAATGGATAGGATAGTAGCACCCATGTAAATGGGGTGGAGAGTGGGTTAAATGGCATAGTAGTCAAATGCCTACCATGGGTAAGAGTTCCATCAGGGATATGTATTATTATTCTCATGGCATCTTCACTAGAGAATGGAATTCATCCTCTGGAGAACTCTTGGGCAATATTATAAAACACCCAATCAGCTTGTGTTTCTGTCTTCTAAATCTTATTCCCTCTGAAGGGGTACGTGTATTTCTTTATTAAGGGCCAAACCCAGGCTTGACTACACTCCAGAACCCTGCCTGGAAGCTCTTCTTCATGTCCAATCCTAAATAGCTGCTGACCTTGATCCATGTCAGAGGACACAGACATCCTTCATGCCAAAGGAATATCACTTGATTCCCAAATAGCTTTACACAAAGTCCTCCTTCCAAATAGTAGTATTTTATACATCAATTTGACCAGTCTCAAGGTGCCCTGAAATGTAGTTAAGCATTGTTTCTGGCTTTGTTTATAAGACTGTTCCCAGAAGAGATTAGCATTTGAAGAAATGAACTGAATAAGTAGGTGGCTATCCCTAATATGAATGGCTCCATTCTAATCTGTTGAGAGGTTAGGTAGAATTAAAGAACCAAAAATGAGAGAGAGAGAGAGAGAGAGAGAGAGATCCTCTCACTCTTGAACCATCCATTCATACAGATCTTAGGCTTTGTGCCACGGTCACCACTGTCTGGCTCTCCTGACTCTCCAGCTTGCAGAGGGCAGAACTTATCAGCCTCCACTATTAGCTGAGGCTGTCACTCATCAAACATACTCCTCCTGTTGCTTCAGTTCTCTGGAGAGCTCCCATATAGTCCTAATCTCAAATCTAGGACTGTCTGCTCATACACATAGCTGTCACCCACAGACAGGAGAGTGGAATCCTCTGTGGTATCCCAAACTGCCTTAAGCACCATGTAAATGCTTTTAAGAGCCTCATATTTCTCTGTATCTGCTGTCTTGGCAAACATCAAGACAGTTTTCTGGCTCCTGAGCTTGTGGATTAGTCCCAGGCAGCTCTCCCAGGCAGGTGCACTGCAGTCAGAGATGTCCAGTTCATTTGTGCCTAACCACAAAGCAACAGTATTGAAAACAGCATTGGTTCAACTTCTAAAGTGAGCAGACAACTTAAAACCCAGTAATGATCTAAATAGTTTAACATACACTTGATTTAGATTTAATAAGACAATTAAATTTAATAAGTTCCCATTAAGTCCCAAAGATAGCTTAATATGGATATGTTGAACTGCCATGTAGGAGGCATGTACTAGTATTAATTATGGCTACATAATTTTAATCACCCCCATTTAAATTTTAGTATTTCCTATGAAATTTGGACATTCAATATGCAGACTGTGAATTTGATGTTCAATGACATGTAGACTTTAAACCCCTTCTTAATCCAAAGGAGAGTGAAACATGTTTATATGTAGATACATACAGTGTGCTGAGCACGATTCTAAGCATTTGGCAAGTACCACAGATAACCTCACATAACACCATAAGGTACCTTGATAATGTTTGATCCTTATTTTATATACAAAGAAGTTAAGTCACAGAGTGGGCAAGTAGCCCCAAGGTCAAACAACTGAGAAGTAATGGAACCAGCTCAACAAACTGAATCTTAAGTCTAAAGGCTTCACTGTCAATCATGTTCTCTTAGATGACTGCAGAGTTACACATGTCTAGCATTCAAACTTGGCATCAGGATAAACCTGAGTTACAATCCTGGCCTACGAGCTATATTACTGTGGTTTCCTAAGTCTACTTCCTTCTTTGGAAGATGTTAGACTAATGTATGTTCACGTATACAGAGTGTCTTGGTTAGGAATTGACACATAGTAAGAACTGAAGTTTAGACACTAAAATAATATTTTTAGAGCATCACTGAAGGAGACACAGGGAACCAAATAGTGAACAAAAATGGTTCAAAACAATAGGACCTATTTCATGCTGTGTCATACAATGACTGCAGAACTGATGTTTGGCAATTACTGAGAAGCACAAGCTATCATGAGACTAAAAATAGGACTTGAGGCAATTTTTTTTTAATGGATCTTTGGAGTCATAAGAACATGTAACCCTCATCCATTCTAGAAGTAATTGGGCCAAGTAGATACACTCATCTCTATGTATAAGTACCTGTGTAGACTATTTTAGTGGCTTTGGTTTGGTTTTGGTCATGGACAAAGCCTTTGAATTCAGGAAGCCACTAGGAGATGGTAGGCCAGATGAGGGATTGGTATCAGCACTTTGATCTCTGGCTCCCTGTGAATTCCAACGGATAGAATTGAAGAGACCTTGGTATTTATTACCTTTAGCACAGTAAGCATTAAATTAAGTTAAAATATACAGGGGTATTCAATAAATATGAGTTCAATAAATAAAATAGAAATTGTTTTCATAGCACCTCACATTACCTAGAGCTCTTATTCTCTAATTATTAAAACAGATTTCCATGGCTAGATCAACAGGTTTCAATTATTCTACAAGCAGTGGGACCTTAAAGAAAGCATCACTTTGTATATTTCAAGTTACCCTCTGGGGAGAAAATTAATTATAGTGAAGATTAAATCATATGATACAGCCTTAATACAGTTCTTGGCACCAGAAGATCCTCATGGCAATGTTCACTGGGGTAATAGCAGAATCATAAGGAATAATGAAACCTGATTGGTGGTATCCTCCTCCTACATATAAGTCTAAGGTTATATGGTAGCTAGTGAAGCTCAGGCCTGATGGTTATAAGCGTGTCATTCCAGATGCACCAACAGAAACTCTTAGAGTAAGAGAGTGTGGCAGGGAAGACATTGGGGAAGATTCTGTTCCTGGGGCTGGGGCAGGAGAGTAAGGTCAGTTGGAAGTAACTCCTTCCTTCTGAACATATAGCTGAATGCTATCCGTTGACCCCTAGCTGTTTTTCCTCCTGTGCTTACCTGGGCTAGGGTTGCAAGAGATGCAGGGTTGAGAAGCCCATTCCCTCTCCTAATTGCAGCAAGAGAAAAATGGAAAGCCAGAGAAACAGTGTGGTCACTCTGACTAAGGAACTCCGCATCCTGCGGTGCTGGGTACAAGTATGAACTGGAGCTACCTCCTCAAGGATGCACTCAGAATTCAGGATGGTGCAGTCTTTTAGCAAGTCGCCTTTCAGCCAGGAAATTGAAAAAAAAAAAAAAAACTCAAGTGCCTTATATAGTGGATACTAGGTTTCTTGTGAACTTAATAGGTCCCTTGACTTTGTGTTGGACTTGTCCAGGCAGCAGTTCCCCAGCCTAAATACCATTAAGTGTTTCCTCTGTAGGGATAATGTCCTATGCATTTATTATAAGGTTTTCAGAAATAGCTGGTTTTGTCCCATTCAGTTAGCAGTAGAGTTACCCCATTTGTAGCAGTAAAATATCTCTAGATGTTGCCATGAGACTTCTAGAGGACAAAGTTGTGACTGACTACAAACTATTAATAGAAGTAGAGTTAAAAACAAGCTATGGGCTTGACCTGTTCCTGGATCTTTACATACAGACATAGTCAACAGTGTCTGGCCTGATAGTCCATAAAAGAAAAGTCCCATGACTCTAGGCTAAGTAGTTTTGTTAGGCCTTCACAACTTTGGAGATTCCAAAATGCATTTACCTGGTGTGGAAGGAGACATCCATTAGGTGTTCACTTCAGCTTAATTTCAGCTTTCCGTGATCCATCTGTACATTTAACAAATTGTTTCCTAGCACCTACTGTAAAGTGTTATGAAGTATGTCCAGGGAGGTGAGCAAAGGGAGAGGTGTTGAATATAACCCCTTCTACGCATGTGCCTGGAACACTTATCAAAATAAGGAGACCTCCACCTTCCTTGTTAGTAACCTTGACTAGCCTGGCTGCTCATGCTTGCCCTTATCCAACAAATATTTCCTGCACACATCTTCCTTGTTAGGCACTACGACAGCACAGAAGGCACTAAAATGAAATGGATACTATTCACAATTCAAAAATGTCTAATCTGTTTGGGAAGATCCCATGGGCTTTGTTCTCCTAACAAAAACTGAGACCTAAACTGGGAATCCATCTTTGGAGTTTATCTGATTGAGGTCCATGTTGCCAGGGCCACAGTGGTTAAGTGGACTCTTCCCTGTAAGTTATTTGAATGAATATCTTTGTGTTTTATTCTAGATCACTAGATATAGCCTTGTGAGTTCAGGAGAATAGATAGGTATTTGCTCTTTTCATGTATACCATTGCTGCATTCTGCATGATGCTAACTCTGAATACAAGGAGGTGAATACAAAACACAGTCTGTTACCTCCTGGAGTTTAGCATCTCATGGGGAGGGTGAACATTAGACACAAATCTCAGAAGATAAATATGTGATTCCTGTACTAAGTGAAAGCTACATATGAAAAGATCTTATATGACTCCATTCCTCAGCCTGTCTACAATTGGGTAGGACAGGTGCTCCATACAGTCTAGAAGAACAGATGACATGAAAGGACTTGAGACGCAGGAACTGGTCAATCAGTGAGATCAAAGTGAAGCCACCAATTGTAGAGAGTGGCAGTATCCTACCTACTACAAGAAAAGTAGATTCACTTTAATGTCCAGTGGAGTTTGTATCTCTGGAAGCTTCTATGGGCAGAATCTGTGCTCACAGGTGAACCCTGGCTGCTGAATACATCACAGGAATTGTGGGTCACAGAACCTGAAGCAACCAGAGCTGCCCAAGAACTCCTGTAAGAAACTATAGGACAGTCTGACCACAGGATCAGACTATAATTCTTAAGCAGGACTAAGTTCCACTAAACTCTGCAATATTATCCCATATAATGAGTAGAAGAAATCCTATGGGCAGAGGGCTCTATAGGGATCCAAAAACAGAGAAATTACAAAGCTTCCAGGAAGAGGTAAGACTGGGCTTTGAAGTGTGGATGCTTTAAATGTGTTTCTTCAACTGATATCACCTTTCCTAAATGGTAGCAAGGGAGCATGTTGTACTTGGACTGAGGAAAAGCTGAGACTCTAAGGGGAACCACTTATCTCTGCTGCATTGATCAGAAATTAATTCCAGTTGTTTTAGCCAAATCAAGTATAAGGGGAGAGCCCATGAAGCAAAACTCAAATTTCTTTTTTTGTAAGAATATACTGCCTATAATCCGTCAATCCAAAACTACTACATTTTTTTTCTTTGATGAATTCTCAAACTCTTTTTAATTAAACCAGAGTTGCTTTAATGTTCTCAAGAAACTCAGACTCAAGAAAGTTCGAGATAATGAAGACAAGAAAATGTAAGATACTAAATTATTTTTCTATCATTTTCAAATTCTGTAAAGAACATTTTAGTTTATTTTCTATTGTAAAAAGAAACCATGACTAAGGTAACTTTTAGAAGAAAGACTTTGAGGCTTTCAGTTCTAGAGGGTTACAGTCCATGGCCATCATAGCAGGGAGCATGGCAGCAGGCAGGCAGGCATGGTGCTGGAGTAGTAGCTGAGAGCTTACATCTGACCCATAAACAAGAGGCAGAGAGCTGACTAAGAAAGGCATGGGCTTTTAAAACCTTAAAGCCTACCAAGTGACACACCACCTCCCTCAAGGCCAGACCTCCTAATCCCTCCCAAACAGCAAAACTACTTCTTTGACTTGGACTTTGTATAGAACATTGTACTGAAAACTCTGGATTACAGTAGTAACAACAGCTGATGTTAGTGGATCAAATCCTCCATTCTGCCACATTTTAGCTTATGCCAAACATCAACTTTTTTACTCCGCTTTTAATCTATGAAGTAGGGATAATAAAAATATGTCTGTGTAGAGGAATTTCTGGTATATCATAATGCCAGACAATTTTTACCATTACTATTTTTACCATTAGTATATTGATTATAGGCCTTGCAGTACTTTATGATCACATTTAACCCTTAAAAGATTGCTACTTTTCTTAATTCCATTTTATAGATGAGGAAACTGAGTCCTAAACAGATAGGTACTAGCCAAAGTTACTTAGTTATAAATTTCCAAGTGCATTCATTGACTTTCAACATTGAAATGCTAGGGTTTTATGAGATAATGTACACATGGTATCAAATCAAGATATGAAACCCCACAAGTAATCTCTATTCTCATTTTCATCATTATAACAATGCCAGTTTTCCTGCTTAGGTTATACAATAAGTAATGGAACATGTGATTGAGTATCATTGGCATTCCATCAGATGATGTCCAGCATCCTAATCAGAAAACACCAGCTTGAATGGATGTGCATGATGAGTGAACCCACAAATCAAAGGGAAGAAAGAAAATCATTCCTCTAGCTGAAAACTCTAAATTCTACCAAGCTTTGAAAAACTGTGTTCTTCGGGGCCTTTGACCTTATTATCCAATTGGCTGTTCTTCTCGTGAGTTATATATTTCATGCCCAAGAGTTATGCAGTAAGCATTCATGAATGGCTTGATTAGGCACCCGAATCTAGTCATCCAGTCATTGATTTTAGACTCATTGCAAGCTGTGTTGAGAATTGGAAGAGCTTGCCCCATCCCTTAACTAAGCACTTTTTATTGAAATGTCAGCAGAGAGCATCAGCATTAATTAATGTCACTTCAGAATGTGTGATGTGTGATGTTTTCCATTAGAGTTGAAGTGAGCTGAGAAAGACAGCAATAACATGCGGCACTACCCTGTCTGTGGGGACAAAGGACCTAAATTCAGAAAGCAAAAGGAAATCCCTGGATGCTGAACAATCGAGAGGGAAAATTGAATAATTTTAAAACTTTTTTAAAATAATAGTCCCAATTACTAACCTAACACCCTTCAATGAATTTCCATCTTACTAATAAGGACAGCCAGCCTTTTCCTTGCTCCTAATTCACACAACCATTGCTATAGAATGTCCTGGCACAAATTATTACAACGTAAGTAGTTGTTCAATAACAAGACCACTAAGAATCTCTTCTGGGCAGGAAGGAGTGCTATGTCCCTGCGGAGACATAAACTATATGAAATAAAGGTCATTGGCCCCAAAGAGAGGGGGCAAGACCAGAGAGGGATGCAAATAACTCTGAGATAACATGTATTAAGGTCAAGCACAGAGGGACTGAAAAATGCCACAGGAACTACTCAGAGCAAACAATTCACCCAAGCCAGCAGTCTCGGGGAGCAGAGAGACACAGGTGGGGATTAATTTGGAAAGTGACTTTCAGAGCCAAAGGAACAGGTATTGATGTAAAAAGTGAGCACAATCCATTGTGCATGCAACCACAGGTAGCCTCCAGGGCATTTGGCACATCTGTGGGATGGATGCAGTGGAGCCATGTGGAGTGGATGTCTAGGCCCAGCTGCTATAGCAGGCAAAGCACTCAGAGGGAAGACTTAGCATATGTTGTCTGTCCCAGCAGGGGTCCCTGACTCTGGGTCTGCTAAAGGTGATAGATGAATTCTGACACCCATGGGCAACCACAGAATTTTCACAGCCAGCCTTTGGATAGTCCATTTTTCTGGTAATTAGTGCCTTTCTCCCTCCACTTCCAACTCTAGAAAGACTTTTTGTTTAAATTCCTGTCTATTAATTTGTAGGGCAAATTTCACTCTTTTCCTTTATTTTTAAGAATATGGTGGCTAGGTTTTTTTTTTGTTTATTTGTTGTTTTCTTTTTGGTTTTTTGTTTTTTGTTTTTTGTTTTTTGTTTTTTGTTTTTTGGGGGTTTTTTTTGCTTTTTTTTTGTTCTTCTGGCCTAAAGGTGCAGGTATATGGTACCAGGTAAAATGCTTAGCCTCAAAATTTTGGCTTCCCATAAGACTCTGCAATAGGCAACATGGCAAAATGGACAGTAATTGCTTATAGTGCAAAACATAAATCGTGAGGTTTCTGTGTAATCTGCTGGTTCTGGTCAGGTGTCCTCCTGGAGGAGGAGTCCTTCAGTTACTGAAGCTACTATTGCTGCTCCTGTTAGTCTTTTTATATTACTGGAGGAAGTAGAAAGTTCTAAGGCACCGAGGACAAGACTGAACCTCCTGAAGCTCTTGTTACTCCATTGTCTAAAGAGTTTGGAAAGACGCAGAGATCGCACATATGTGTGCATATACACACGCATGTGCATGTGCACATGCACACGCACCAAAAAATGGCTGTAAAGGGCTCAGGATGAGAGGGTGCAAAGAAAGAAGCAAAGGAGAAGAAGGAAAAGTGCCAGCTACATGGGCAGAACATGTGAACACTGTCTCTTTAAGGAGTCCTTGCAGTGGGATTTGCATATTATTGCCCCCTACATCTGTTTCTACTGCACTACATATTAATCGCTTAACCCAATTGTATTGGCCCAGTGTGGTCAGTAGATGTGATGACATTAGAGACTGTCCACAAGGTGAGCCTTAGGCTTATAGGGCTGCAGCTTGTAGATGACTGCCACATTGGTTTCTTAAGGCTACTGTAGCAAAATGCCCCAGAAATAAATTCTTTCATGGTAATTCTGGTGTCTGGAAACTCCAGGTCACCTAAAGCTATGCTTTGTTAGGGACACAAGAGAAGAGCTGCCAGTCACCTCTTCCAGCTTCTACTGGCTTGTAGCGTTCCTTGACTTGCAGCTTCATCACTACAATCTGTTTCAAAGGTCAAATTGACTTCTGTGTTCGAATATCCCCTGGCTTCTATCTCATAAGAAACTTCTCATTAGAGTTGAGAACTTTCTGGATAATTCAAGATGAATTCTTTACCCCTATATTTTTAACTTAATTGAATATTCAAAGACTCCCTTTTTTTCTAAATGAGAAAACATGTCCAGGTTTTTCTAACTAAGGAAACATCCCAGGAACTAGGATGTGAACTTACTTTTTAGAGTTATTCTTTGCCCTGAGCATCCTGAAGTCAGGAGACATTGGGTGATTTGTCAAAGGTCACAGTGCTAACACATACAGGAGCTAGATACCAAAATTTGGGAAACACAGGTAGGAAATATTTACCCAACGTACTAACTTGCATTAGATGGGAGAACCTAAGTCAAAATGTTGTTCCTATAAGTATTCAGTGGTTGTGCACAAATACATGGGTAATCTATGACTCTCCTATAGTGAGTGAGTGGACAATTTTTTCAAGTCTGGGAAACTGAAGAAAATGTTTTCTTATGGAGATATGTTCATGGTAGGGCCATAGCTCAGTAATATAGCTTGCTTAGCATGTGTGAGGCCCTATGTTCAATTCCCAGTACTGTCAGAGAAACACGAGATACCTTCAGATGCAACTCAATAAATACTACTTGAATAAGACTGATTTTAAAAAATAAGAAAGATACAAACAAACTAGGGAACCATGTTAGGATTGAAATGGGAGGGGGATTGCTACAATGTAGCTTGAACTTCATTTTTACAACCAATATGAAGCTTTGACACATTTATCATTCAACACTGGGCTTACTGGGGGAGGAGGCCAGCTCACTGCCAGGAAGACTCACTGTCATTCACAAGATGAATGACTTTCTTTTACCTGTGGGTCATAATGTAATATGAACAGATAGACAACTACCATAAAACAAGAGTGTTATTTTGAACTTTTGAAATTTCTATGAGTAAAATGTACAGAATAATAGGGGATTGTATTGGTGAAAATGTTACATTAGGTATTGGAAGAAGTGAAGGTGTTACTTTTTGGTTAAGAATGAAGGAGTTCACTTCACAGAGATATTTGAGAAGATTTCTTATTCCAAACATGATATATTAAGGCACCAATAAGCTTGGTGTGTCTTTTGTAGTCAGAAGGCCACTGTGACCAGAATTTAGACATGAACAGGGAAAGCACAAAGTGTAAAATTGCAGAAGTAAGCAGGAAGAACTTTTTACTTTGTAATCCAGGGGGAATGCTGGGAATGATATTCAAAGCACCACTAAAAGCTTTTAAATATGTGTGTCAAGAGATGGCGGTATAATTAATTGAACGTGCATTTACTCAAACTGTCTCTGGAGATAATGGACCATGAGAGGACAAAAACAAAGAGGAGACATGCAGTATGGGTCTCCAGAGCAGGGTGTAGACATCAGGAGTTGAGCAATGACTCAATATGGCAATGAGGGAGAAAGACCCGAGACATTCTTAACTAGAGCCTACAAGATTTAGTTGATGGTCAAGATACTGGGTATGAAGAGTGAGGAGGAAAGCTAAACCAGAAACAAATGGTAGGTGGTTATAGAGTTGACAGAGATCTTGGAGAATAAGAGATGTATTCTGAATAGGTTTGGCAGAGCCATGTCAAGTTAAAGATGTCTGAGCTCTCCAACTAGCATTGAATATTCAAGAGAATGTCTATGCTTTAAATGCAATTCCAAAATCATCAGTCTACGGATGGTATTTAAAACTATGAGGATGGATGTAATGTCACAGAGAGAGAGAGAGAAAGAGAGAGAGAGAGAGGGCACACAGAAGACAGAAGTCCTTGGAGGAAATAGGTTGACATCTCACTGTGTCCTGATTTGAGCCTAAGTTCTGATCAATTTTGGACTCTACCCTTTTCTATCTCACAGATAAATTCTCCTCTGGTCTTCTAAGGCCTCTGGACCCTCAAAGTCACATGAATAAAACATCGTGACACCTACCACTGACTTTGCATGTAGAAATCAGAAAATGTCCAAGGACAGCCAGTGTAGAAAGTACAGGAGCATGGTTTCTACTATAATCCATCACAAGCAGTGAGTTTGAGCAGCCACTCTGGGTTCTAATGGGCAGCACCCTCATTTATACTCTAAAACATTGTGTCAGTTCATGTACAAAGTGATCGTCTTGGTGAGAATGAACATTGTGTCAGTTCATGTACAAAGTGATCGTCTAGGTGAGAATGAAGTTCACCGATTTTTCTCTGGTGAGCAAGCCCATGTTTACTCTTCAGCTGTCTCCTGTTTCCTTTATGGAGAAAGTCTGAGAGATGTCTTTCTCTGTCTCTAACTCAGTTATATATACCAGCAGAGATACAATAGGAATGAAATACAATCAAACTGTGGTTTTTTAAAAAATCAATTCACTTGAACTCTCCCCTGACAAAATTTGGTGCACCTAGGTAGGCTGAGAGCTTTTTGAAGTAGATTTTGCCCTTTTGTGCTTGCATTCCTGGCTCCTAATGTGGTGACTGACATCATAGTACAGTTTAAGTGGCTAGAGAATGAGATTAACCTCTGTCACATCCCCCACTATTCTCCCTGCCCACTTTAGACCCTGCTACAGAGCCTCCTTCCCATCCCTCAAACACATTGAACTGTCGGCATTTGTATTTGTAGGTTGCTCTGCCTGAAGCACTGTGTTAAGTTTATCAAGTTGGCTCACTCATTTCTCTCTACAACAGATTAAAAAGTACTGTTGTATCTGTGTGAAATGATGCCATATCTTCTGAGATTCAGACCTCAGAGAAATATGTCTTCCCTTAGAAGCTTTCTTCCAGTCCAACCAAGAGATCCCATTCACTTCTCCCTCTTCTCTGTCATCCCCATGGCCAGCATTATTTCCTCAGACTAGCTATTTGTCTATGTATTTGGGCATTGCCAGTTCATTCCACTGAGGCAGAAGCTCCTTGAGGTCAAAGCCTGCATCTGTCTCATTCTCCTGTACCTATTGCATTAAAACAGGGTCGGAATAGAAGGTGCTCAATAAAAATTGGCATCATGGGTAAAGACAGCACAGGCACTTTCAACTACACATCAGCTGTCCAGCATAAGACTGCACACTGACCTCACTCTGCCTTCCTACAAAACTCAAATGATGTGGTTACTTATTGCTTTCTGAATATTACTCAGCCAGCTGCTTCTGAAGTCACTGCCTGATGATTTAAAGCCTTTTTCTTCACTATCACTCTGTTTTGACATACTTTGAGAAAATGGGTAAAAATTATTTAAATAAAAAAAATATATTGGGCATCCTCAGTTATGAGCTCCTCTTCACCTAGCCGGAAGTATAGTCACACTCTGCTATTCATTCATTCATTCGAGGAGTAATACCAAGCATGTTTTCTGCTCAGCACACTAAGCTGGATGATGGAGACTTCTAGACTAAGGAGCTCAAGGTATTATTCAGCTCAACAAATAAGTTACAAGCACTTGTTATGTGCCAGTCTATGTGCATTGTAGTATCTGACCAGCCTATTCTGGACGCCAGTCAGCACTGTGGTATCTGACCAGCCTATTCTTTCTCCTCCCAAAATACCATACCTGCCTGCTCCTCAGTGTCTAGCACTCTAGCTCCCCCTTCATGACTATGAAGCTGAAAAAAACTATCTTTCCATATATGTGAGAAAAGACATGGCCACAGTTGCCTTCCAGATGACATCATCCCTGATTAATGTGACAGATCAGAGAAGAGCTTATATCTTCTATTTTCTAAACTCTAAATTCTACAAATGACCTCAACTGGCTTTATTTGTGTCACAAGACTTTTACTTGTTCCAATCACTGAAGTGAGCAGATCCAAATATTCAGAAAAGCCAGAGCTGAATTATCTTCCTTCATAATATGGAGACAGAAGGACAACAGGTGCTCAGAAGAGATGCACAGACACCAACGTCTGGCAAACCGTGACTCACATGCTGCCCACTAGATCCTTACAAACAGGAATACTCCCTGTCTTATTTATTGCTCTGTTCCTAGTAGTTAAGACCATTCTTCATCTTTGAGGCTCTATGAAATGATGCAAAAGAATAATATTTCATGACCTGAGGCAAAGACCTGTTTGCAGGATAGCATTCTTCATAAGCAATAGCTAAATACAGCCATGTCACCACTCTGGTTGGGAGCTGAGGATCTGCAGAGTGGGAATATGAACATGAGTGGGAGAACGTAAGCACCACAACTCCCCAGGCTTTTTAGGTGAAATGCTATTAGATTATGAAAGGGCTTTGAAAAGTATTAAACAACATCCCAGTACAAAGCATTTTATTGTCAATAGTCATCCAGGAAATGAATGCTCAGCAGAATTGCCTAAATAGATTCCTAAGAGGGAACGACAGAAAAAGAATGGAACTTTGTAGAACATCTCCAACGGTAAAATGCTTAGGCAGCAACAGTCAATTTTCTAAAATGATGGGTTTAAGAAGAATGAGTCAGCGAACATCAGTGCAAAACATTATTTAAGAAGACTGTGCATACACCTAATTAAAAATATTTTGAAGAGTGATTCAACAGTAATAATAAAATTCTAGAACCAAATCTCTTTATTTAACCTTCCTGGTTAACCAAGATCAAGAACCTGAGCGTATGGCTCCAATAGATGCCTCAGCTGCCTTTAGGACTTGACTTATAATGCCAGCTAAGTGATATAGGTCTCATTTTATGGTAGATGGCACTCTCCTGGTAAAAGGACAGTTAGTACTAGAAGCTATATTTCTTTCCAAGAAAGGCAATTTAGTCTTTTGAATGAATCAAGACACGGGTAAACTGTCATGGAGACCAGGTGTAACCACTGGGAGGAATGGACTTAATCAAAGATGGGGGAGCAGTCTAGAGAAACAGATAGTTCCATGAGGTCATCTCAAGTCACAAGATGGATAGTTCACTATTCTCAACCTGAGCCTTAACAATCGTATGACCACAGTAGGTACTATGTTCTTTCCCAGCTATCACATGAGAGTAGGGAAAAGGGGCTGGGCAAGTAGTTATGTCTTCAGGGACATCGCCTCAGAACTTACATGCACAAGTCCACTCATATTCCATCGGCTAGGAGATATTACAAGGTTACAAACAACCGTGGGGTGATTAACAATGAAGTCTCTAACTGGGCAGATATGGAGGAAAGGAAAATGATTTCTAAAAGGAAATAAGTGTGGGCACTAGAACTCATACTGGTGGTCTCTTCTGTGATGTACTATCTTAGTTCACTGCCTGTACAGAGCCATTGTGAAAAATGCAACTGTGCTTTAAAAAAAATCAACAGACAGACAGATAGACAGACAGACAGGCCAGCAGGCCGGCACAAAAAGAGAGGCAGAGAGAAGGAGGCAGGGAGGCGGGGGGAGAAAGAGACCCTATATACAATAGTGGCAAGGAATAAGTGTAAGGTTTGTGGAATGAAGGGATTCTTTCTTTCTGAGTAGAATTTCAGACAAGTTCTTGGAGGAGGTAGTGATTGAAATGGGTCCTCGAGATAGAATAGAACTAACAAAGACTGGAAACTGGAGTTAAAGGCACAGCTCGCAGAGAAAGAGAATATGTGGTCCATCTAGAGTGAAATGACATTCCAAGCAGGGTCATTTTCTAGCTCTGGCCCTTTAAGACATCCACTCTCTCCATATAAATGACAACAGGAATTCTAATACTGTTCATCTCCCCAAATCCATTCTTTCTCACTCCCTTAAGAATGAAAATCCTGTCACCATTTAGGCACATTTTGAAGGTATGGTTAAAACTTTTGATGCATACTTATATAAACGTATAAAGTCATCAATTATCATATCTGTCACTTTATGAACTTACTGTGTTTGGAATAAGAACATTCAAAGGATTCTCTTTTTGCTTTTCCATACTGTACCCTATATCTCCGTGTCAACCACAGTCAGCACACTGGGGTATGATGGAACACTGAAGCTTATTTCTCCTTCCTCCTTACCTGGGATCTGTTCAGCGCCCTGACCTTTCCTTCTATTTCATTCTCCACCCTTACACTCTGATAACCACTGTTCTACTGTCTACTTCTATGAGGTACACTTTATAAAATTCCCATATGTGAAATAAACCATGCAGTTTTTGTCTTCTTATATCTGGTTTTTAATCACTTAACACAATGTCTTCCAGGTTCAGCCATTTTTTTTTTTAAGTATTATGATTTCATTTTCATGGCTGAATAGGATAGGATTCTATCCTATAGATGTGACACATTTCTCTCTGTGTATTTATATATTGTTAAGCATGTAGGTAAAATCTAAGTCTTGGCTACTGTGAATAGTCCACAATAAACAAGGCAGTTTACCTATTTCTTTCGATTGGTTTCTTTCCCTTTGGCTATATAATCAGTGCTGAGATTACTGGGTAATTGTGTGGTTCTAATTTTAATTTTTTGAGAACCCTCCATAATCTTTACCCCAGTGAGCTGTATTAAGTACAGTCCCAACAATTTTGTATAATGATTTGCTTGATTCCTTTTGTCTTGTTGATAATAGCCATTCTAATTGAAGTTATTCTGATCGGGAGTAATACAGTGAAATTAAATTTGCATACCCTTAAAGATCCCTGATGTTCAATATGTTTTCATTCACCTATGGCATTTTTGCATGCCTTCTTTTGAGAGGCATGTAATAAATGGCATCTATCCATTTTCAATCAAGTTCTTTTACATTGCATTATGTGAGTTCCATGTGTAATCTATGTCTAAAGTTCTTGTCAGCTCTACAGTATACAAATTTAGCCTCCTACTTCATAGGCTGTCTTTTTACTCAGTTATGCATAATTTTCTGTACAAAGGATAGATAGATAGATAGATAGATAGATAGATAGATAGATAGAGATAGATTTGCCTAAGTGTACACATTTCTTTGTACAAAGAAATCAGTACAAAGAAATACATAGACATCTTTTCTTCAGTTGCCTGTGCTTTCCTGATCTCACCTAAGAAATCCTTGTCCAGGCCAGTCTCATGAATCAGTTTCCTATGTTTATTTCCAAAGCCTTTCTTCATTTGGTATCTTACATATGAGTTTTATTTTACCTGAGTGTCATATATGTGAGAGGAAGGGCTTCCATCTCTTGAGAATCCTGACTTTCAGTTGCCTGCCTCTGTTTTCTGCAAGCATACGTGATCATGTGACCAAGCTTTGGCAAATGAGATGGAAGTCCAAGTATTACATGGAAAAGCCAGAACATATTTTTTTAAAATAGCAGGATTCTTTCCTCCTTAATCTTGCTGCCCAAAATGTGTGTGATGGTTTGATTTCTGGTGGTCTCTTAGGGTCAGAAGAATGCTAACTATGCAGTCAGCTTAGCTGTGATTCTGTCACATCAGAATTGTAGGAAATACTGGAATGACTCCCTATAGAAATCTCCTAAGCAAATCATAATAAAAGTAGTGATACTTTAAGACAGTCTTATCTGGGATTTTCTGCCTCACTTGGTGATATCAAATCCTCACTAGCAAAGGCAGCTCTCAAGGTCTACCTGGTTTTCAGTCAACAGTCACATCTCACCCTCTGCAGCCAGAGGACTGTGTACAGCTCTGTGTCCCCTGGGATCTGACTTGGATCTGGTTGCTGACTATAACCTAAAGCCAATGATAACTGCTTGGCTTTATGAAGTTCCACCGAAAGAGTAAGTGGAAGGTACCTAGCAAAGTCTCTAGCAGGGTTCAGATCAGCTCTTTTATTATTATTGTTGTTGTTGTTACTGTTGTTGTTATTGTTATTATTATTACTCATTTTATTCATTTACATTTCAAATGATATCTCCCTTCCTGGTTACCCCTCCACAACCCCCACCCCATCCCATACTCCTTCTTCCCCCTCCTCTTTGCCTCTATGAGGGTGCTCCTCCCCCACTCACCTACTCCCACCTTACTGCTCTAACATCCCCCTATGCTGGGGCATCAAGCCTCCACAGGACAGAGGGTCTCCTCTCCCATTGATGCCAGATACGGCCATGCTCTGCTACATATGCGGCTGGAGCCATAGCTCCCTCCTTATATACTCTTGAGTTGGTGGTTTGGTCTGGGAGCTCTGGGTAGTCTGGCTAGTTGCTATTGTTCTTCCTATTAATGTTAATGCAACCCCTCTACTCCTGCCAAAATAGCATTCAAATGTAATAGTCACCACCTACCTCCGCTTGTTTCCGTGAGCCTCTCTCTAGCATTCCATGAACAGGTCTAAGTATGTGCAAGGTCACAGATAACTTAGGGGCCAGAGCCAGTTTTTGTGCCTTCTTTTCAATGATGCTAACTCTATGGCTTGGTCAAAAGTTATCTCTTCATTTTAGAAATTTTAAATGATTAGGTCTGTTTTGTATTTCACACATACAAGTGCTTCACATAGGACTTGGAAAAAGAAACTATATATTTTAGTAAAAGGAGGGTTCTGGATGGATGGATGGATGGATGGATGGATGGATGGATAGAAAATTAACTATGTCTCATGACAACTTGTCAGGGATTTATTTATTTATTGTCAGTGATACCCCCAACTGATCTGGTGCTTTACCTGCTGCCGGAACTCACTAAATGTTAGTTGGATAGGGATAAAGGACACAAAAGACCAGAGAGATAATCAAGAGCCCTCTCCACCTGGAACCATTCTCCTCTCAGGGCATCCTATTGAATAGCATTATTGAGTAGAGAGGCAGGGAGTTGACAGCCACTCTCTGGACTCTCTCCCAGGGCCTTTTTAAAACAGGGAAGTTAATTATGGAACCAGATTAACAGTTTCTTTTTTGATACAGTCAAAGTAAAACCAGCAGGATGCAATTTAGCTCGTCCCCACTTTCCAAATAGCAGCAAATTTTCATACAAAACAAAGAGACACTTGAATTGCAAATTACTTAGAGAATCAGTTACCAACCCCAACGGAAGAAAATTCTGCTACTTTCAAAGCCAGGCTATTGCCTTTTCAGGTTTGACTGTGTGTAGGACTCTTCACAAAGCCCTGCACACTTTGCTGCTTCCCAGCTTAGCCCACAGGAAGGAGGAACAATTCCTTAAGGTTTAGAAGAATGCTTCAAGTCATCTCTGCTACTCAGCATCATCTGCTTCTCATGAAAGGAGGGTCATGAGGTGCATCTGATTCAAGGGCATCAAGAGACAGTTCTAGTGAAGCAAGGCAAACACATAGTGACTATTAAAAAATGATTAGTCTATACGTATGTACTCTTGGAGGTGGGTAAAGAATGGGAGAAGTCATGTGTCCCATCATCATTATGCAGGAATTTAGGGGGGGGGGAACCACTGTTGAACTATTAAAGTCCTGAGAAGTCTGGATTATTAATTGATATATTCCCTTTAGTTGTGTTTAATTAATGAAAGAAAAATAGAACCCAAATAACTGGCTATAACCATAACCCATGAATCACCAGCTCCTAATGTGTGATCCAGCAGCACTTCCTTATCTGATAGACATGGGAACTAAAGTCAAGAGAGGAGGATACTTGAGGAAAGATGCCAGTGACCAACTTCTCTGATATTTCCTGCATTGCCTGGTACATGGTGTCCCAGCTTTCATCTGCTTCCTGCGCCCTTGAAGGAAACAGCAACGCTTCATTTTTCACAAATGTACATACTTACAACCCCCCCTTTTTTTCTAATCTAATAAATAATGTATGCTTCGTGAAGGGGATTTAGACAATAGAGTCAAGGAAAGGACAAAAATAAAAGAAAGCCACGCAATGCTATTTATGGAGGACCGCAGGAAGCTGAGATGAGAATCTGGCTGCTTTCAGATGCTGCCACTGTGGGGCAAGGTGGGCTTGGCAGAGGTAGACCATTCACTATGCTCACAATTAGCCCAGCAGGTGGCAGAAGTGAGCAAAGAAGATCTCATGGGGGATATCGCAAAAGAAGCAATCTTGCCCTGCTTAGAGATTGCAGGCAACACTCACATGTCCCCTGTCATCATGTGGGAAAGAAGACTGTATAGAGAGCCATTTCAAGCTTTTTAAAATATGAAATCTAAAATCTTTTAGTATAAAACTTTTCAACATTTTAACGTAGATCAATTTTGGAAAATATGAGCCAAATATTTCAAGTTGCAGGGTTGGGGGCTGGGGATGGTTTCTTCATGACCCTTAGTCACATGACTGATGGTGGGTAAATTGTGCCCTGGGCAGGTCAGTTGGTGTGGTCTGTGATCATTTCTGTCACAAGTCAGTAGAAAGGCCTGGCACAAAGATGACCAGGTGGGCAGGACAAGATGAAGGAAATAAAGACCCATTGTAGGCTTAGGTCAGCAGTGCCCTGGGAAGAGACAAGTAGAACCAGTCTATATCTGGCCACATCCTTCTGGAAGAAGATCTACTTGCATCTAAAGCCCTCATTTGAGAGTGTGTGTGTGTGTGTGTGTGTGTGTGTGTGTGTGTGTGTTTGTATGCATGCATGTATGTGCGAGTGTATTTATGTAATTGTGTGTATATTTGTAAGCATGTGTGTACATGTCTGTATACACATCTGAGTGTACATGAATGTGTATATGTGCCTGTGTGTATACACACTTATATGTATGTGTTTGTATATGTGTAGAGAATCTTTATCTTCTTAGAATGATGTAGATAGCCCCTCAGTGATGCTTTCAAGACCACTCCATTTCTTCTGAAGCAGAAAGGGTTTTAATGTTTTTAGTAGAAATAGAATTACATCACTTCCTTCTTCCCTCCCCCACCCAATCTCCAGCCCCTCTCAGCTATCCTTCCTAGAATCCCTACCATGGCCCCTACTCTCAAATTGTTAAACTCTTTCTCTTTGATTACGTGTGTGTGTGTGCGTGTGTGTGTGTGTGTGTGTGTGTGCGCATAAATATAAATAGATTCTGCTGAGTCTTTTGTTGTATGTGTGGATATGGTTCCAAGGCTGACTACATATATGTATGTGTGTACATAAATGTTTATAAATAGGTTCTGCTGAGTCTGTTTTGGTGTGTGTGTGAGTGTGTGTGTGTGTGTGTATGTATGTATGGTTTGTTGTATGGTTTCAAGGCTTTGTTGTCAATAACTAGGCTCATTCCTGGGAAAGGCTAAATCTCTTTCCCCAGAAGTCATTAGTTGCCTGTAGTTCTTTGTCTACAGGTAGGTGTTTCCTATATGAAATTTCTCTCCTTTCATGTTAGCATGTCTATTATACTGCCATTGCTCTGATCTTTTTTATACAGTCATTTCTAGGAAAGACTGTTTCACTGCAAGGTAGAAAGATAGACACACACAGAGAAAGAGAGAGAGAGAGAGAGAGAGAGAGAGAGAGAGAGAGAGCTGCCAGAAATACATCTCCACATCTAGATTCATAGAAATAGACCCCCCCCCTTTTGTTCTACATTTTCAACACAGGTTTAAGGTCTTACTTGCATTAACTTGGGTAAAATCTCATCCTCTTTCTGAACCTGTCTATGTGGCAAAATTGAAATGCACCAAATGCTTGGACCAAGATGTGTCCCATGGAGTGAAGAGGCATTTAGATTGACATCCAAGGGAACATGGAACATCATTTGTATTCTGCATGTTGGCAGATAAAACAGTAGACCCGATTCCCTGATCAGAGCAAACGGTTGCTGTTGAAGCAGCTTCCTGGGAAAATGTCCAGCTTGCTTGTGAAGTTTATTTGTAGCTGGAGTCATCCAGCTGGAAGAAAAAGGGCAAAATACTTAATTACTGCCTGATGCCAAAATGAGATTGCACGTTGGATATTTATTTTCTCTCCTGTGTCTTTCAGCCTCACAGTGGCAGGAAGATCATGACTGGCTGGAGAAACTTATTCTAGTGAAAGAAAGAGACTGAATTGTAAGTAGGTTTTCTTCTTACTGGTTGATCATACAATATAGACTCTCATGGTGCCCTTGGGAGATTCCTTCAATGCACTTAAGCAAGGACCAGCTGACATCACTGGTAAACAGTATGCCAATATATGGCTATGGCTTAAGTTTCTCTGCAATGTTTACGTATGTGTAAACATAAACATACATCACTGAGCAATTTAGGAAGAATTGGGATACATATCATTAAGATGTGTGCTTGTCTGTAAATAACAGAGAACACAGGTTCCTCGTGGCTTAAGTAATATTTTTAAGTTATTTACTTATATAGCAGGAAGTCCAAAGATAGAGCAAGTACATAAATACAGTGGAAACAAATGACAATCCCACCAAGATCTGGTTCTGACAACTTCAGACAGATAGCTCTTCCATGTCTCTCTTTTTATGCACTTTTCTAGAAAATCTCCAGCAAGCTTCTACTTGTGTTCATTTGCCTGAATGTCGTCTCATGCTCTTGAAACAGAGGATGTGGAAGCACCTATCATGATTGTCTGAGACCAGTCGTTAATGTCCATAGGTCTAGAGATGGTACCTCTGAAACACCAGGGTCTTCTGGAGCAAAGTGGAAATGTAAACAAAATAAGTATCTTATCAGAAAGGAGACGAGAGGGTGAATGTTCATTTTCAAAGCCATTGGCAGTGTCTGTGGGACAAAAAGGCTATGCAAATTTTATCAGTCCTTCCCCTAAGACCAAGCTAATAGGTATCCACTTCCAAGGTCTCCAGCTGAAGAAGCAGGTACACAGCCTTAACTAACCTCCCCTCAAGTCACAGGTAAAGTTAATAAAAGAATAGAAATACTTTGACTCTGGATATAAAAGCCAAGTCGTTATCATTATACCATAGGTAGACTGTTTCTTCAATTTGCATAATTATAAACTCCTCCTCAAAGAGTAAACATTGCTGCCAATTTCAAAGGAAAAAAAAAAACTACAAAGCAGCATTAAATATGCATTGCTAATTTGACTTTCTAATTTGTCTGGGATCTTCACAAAGACTTGCACAGCTCCAGAGATACTGGATGCTTAATAAAGCATTCCACCTGTGGGGGGGGGGGGGAAACAAAAGCTAAATATCAGAGTTGGAGTGGGAGTAGGGGATCAGCTAAAGGAGTTCAGTTGGTGCTGTAAAATTACCTGTAGGAGCGTATTCTATTAACATGACTCTCAAGTTTATTCTTCTGTGCACAAACTCCCTTCATCAAACAGGTGATTGCTTTGTAAGGCCATGGAAAACAATATTTCCTTAAAATGCTCCTAATACATTTCAAATGTCAGATGTAGGCTGGACATATATATGGGCAATTATAGGAAGTAGTTGGATTGTGCAGAAAGACTTTGTTGTCTTCCAAATCACTTTTACAGACCTATCTCAAACATCCATGACAACCCTCGAACTGGGCCTTGAAGGTCTCCAACTACATCATAAACATGATACCCAGACAAGATGAAATATTTTCCTGCTACTATATTCTTTGAATTAAGTTCTCTAGCTGGTAAGAATGATAACCAGGAGATGGGATCATTATACATAAAAATGTACTCCTGACGTTTCCTCATAGATTACATATACAAAGTATGTATTTATACATAATGCTGTATGTGCATTAACTTTGATAACCACATGTTAAGTTCAACTGTACATCACAGACATATTCCCCTTGCAGTGTTTATATATGTGTTTCATGTGTTCACATCACTTTTACTGTGGATTAGATTACATCTCAGGTATTAATGGCAACCTATTTATTCAAACCCTTGTTTAAAGATATTTGTTATTTTAAGTTATATCAAAACATTCTTATGCAAATCTTTCTCACATATATGGTTATCTTTTTAGTAATAATCATTCTGGGTCTATGAGTAATCCCTGACTTTGCCAAGGGAAGAGGCATCAGAGGTAGATTCATGGCTCTGTCTGGGGGCTACCAGAACAGAGCTCTTCTGGATATGCTTGCCAGACACTGGGCTCCTGTCAGAGAAAGGAAAGAAAAGGTGAAAGGAGGAAGAGAAGGAGCCAAACCATGCCAATGGCATGAAAAGGGTTGCTGTTATGGCAAGCAATCGGCACAGCTATTCATGTCTTTACCTAAACAGTACGAGTCCTTGGTCTAGACTATAAACCTGCTGCAAGCAGGAGCAAGCTCTTTGCTACCTGTTGCTCACCAATACACAGCAAGTGCCTAGTATAGGTATACCAGTATGTGTATGCACTTGGGAAATAAAAGGTGAATCAGTTATAGAGAGTAAACTTGATGATAAACTAATGAAACATTAGTCAAAGCATAAACTTCATTGAGATATGAAGAATAAGTTCAAGAGCTCTACTGTATTACGTTGTCACTTCAGTCTGCCACCCAGGGCTTTTGCCAGTTCATCTTCACTATGACCTCTTATAACAAATACTGCCATTACAAAGGGAAGAAGAAAGCACAGGATGTGGAACCTCTTATTCAAGGAAGCACAACTAAGAATAGGCAGTGCTGGCGTTTAGACAAAGGTCTGTCTTACTATAAAGCAGACTTATTGTTATCTTCTTGAAAGCTAGGAAGAGTAGGTTAACGTCACAAAAAGACTACAAATTCATAAAGAAATATATATGCTAATATATTAGCTCTACTTAGCGGTTCCACAGTGTGTACACATTTGCAAATAATGCATTATTCATTATATATATTATGCATTTGTTAATTTAAAAAATAAACTCTATTAGGAGTGATTCTGTGACTATGTCTGGGCTTACCAGAAAAACTATTTTGTGATTAGTAATAGGCATCATGTATGTGAGATATATAGATATAGTAATATATGCCATATACTTATTTTATATTTATTTTTATTAGATTTATGCATTTTTTATTACTTAATTTTTTGTTGATTTTTTATGAATTTCACATCACACATCCCAATCTCACTCGTCTTTCCTTACCTCTGTACCTGGCTTCCATCCATCTTCCCTGAAAAGGAAACAAAAAATCTCACTGTGGAAGTTGCAGTGTGTTACAGTGTGTCCTACAATATGCCCTTTTGTCTACACATCACTTGCAAACATTCATTGAAATGAGTCATTGGTATGGTTCGAGGCCTCCTGCTTCTGCTACACTACATAAATCCTCACTTGTCTACGACCTCTGCATCACCTCCTATCTCCAGATTCTTGCCCTGCTTGAGATCTCATCCTAAGTTCCTATGGTGAGGAACAACAGTGAGGAAGTGTAAGCTGAATAAACCCTTTTCTCCCCAACTTGCTTGATCATAGTGCATCAATAGAGACTCTTAAGTACGACGCTGCTTGAAAAATACATCAATATTCAGATGCTGACTCCAAGAGATACTTTCTACTTCCTAGCAAGCTGTTCCTTATTGCTTTAAAATTATTTCTGTGTATATTCTAAGTGAGAAATTCATGTGTGTGGTAAAAATATATCTAATACATAATCAGTATTTAATTAAAAAATAAGCTCTCCAGCTGTCTTGAAAACGTTCCTTTCCTAAAACAGCTACCTGTATGTGTGTTAACGTCCAGTGAGATCTTACACCCATGCAGAATCATATGCAGATGTACTACCCTTTTAAACCCAGATAGCTTACCCACTATCTGCACCCTGGTTTGGATTAACTTTCTATTTCTCAGAGTTTGAGTTAGATAGTGTATATTATTTAGCTTTTTTTCTTAATTTAGATTTAATTTTAATTTTTTACAACTTTATACATGAGCAGTGTGTCTACATCACTCTGTTCCTCCTTTCCCCCTCCTACTCCTCCCTAGGTTCCCCTCCCAAATCCATGACCAATTCTTTGTTACTGTTTCTCATATATATATATATATATATATATATATATATATATATATATATACACACACACATGCATATATACATGCATAAATATAAAATATAGACATATATGTATGCATATACAAACTATAGAGTCCATTTAGCATTGCTTTGTGCACAAGCATTCAGGACTGAGCACTTGAGATTGTACAACTCATGTGTGAGTTCATCCCTGAAGGGAACTAACTCTCCCTCTCTGTATAACTATTGACTTCCTGCAGCCTTCCATCTAGGGGTAGGACTTTGTGAAATTTCATCCGTCCACACTGGCATGTCAACTGGTGTATTATTATACCAATCTTGCCCAGGCAATGATACCATTGCAAGTTCATGGATGCATTCCCATGCACCCATGCTACTATGTAGCAGCAAACATCCTGGTTCTCTTATAATCTTTCTGCCTCCTCCTTTGATGTTGCCTGAGCCTTAGATGTTCCATTGTTGGGCACCCACAAATGCTTGTTCTCTGTATTTTGACGATTTTGAATCTCTGTGATAGTCTCCATCTGTGGTAATAGAAGCTTCTGTGATAAGGATTGACAAGTGTGTATCTGTGCATATAAGTATTTAGAATACTTTTAGAAATTATATTAGTTTAGGAAAATTACCATAATGGGTTCTCTTATAGGGCCTATGACTTCTCTAACCATGAGTAGCTGTCCAGGTTCACAGTACCAGGTATGAATTATAAATTCATTACTGTACTGGCTGGTTTTGTGTGTCAACTTGACACAAACTGGAGTTATCACAGAGAAAGGAGTTTCAGTTGAGAAAATGCCTCCGTGAGATCCAGGTGTAAGGCATTTTCTCAATTAGTGATCAAGGTGGGAGGAGCCCTTGTGAATGGTACCATCCCTGGGCTGGTAGTCTTGGGTTCTATAAGAAAGCAAGCTGAACAAGCAAGGAGAAGCAATCCAGTAAGTCACATCCCTCCATGGCCTCTACATCAGCTCCTGCTTCCTGACCTGCTTGAGTTCCAGTCCTGACTTCCATTGGTGATGAACAGCAGATTGGAAGTATAAGCTGAATAAACCCTTTCCTCCCCATCTTGCTTCTTGGTTATGATGGTTTGTGCAGAAATAGAAACCCTGACTAAGACACTTACCATCTAGCAGACTTTAAGATCATTTAGACAGCTGTTGGTTGGTAACCACCAAGATAAAAGTGCCACTATTATACCATTAGGAAATCTTGCCTGGTGAGTCATTATTGTGGTTAGTAGTCAGCTTTTTGTTTTTATTTACATAATATTCTATTGTATGAATGAACTAAAAACACATATTCAGTCCCCCAAAGCTGAATATTAGGGTTTATTCTGATTTGTTCTTATAAACAAGGTGTAAAAATACCATATATATTAAGTAATTGTTTTTGTAAACATTTTACTTTCTCTATATCTGTTTCTAAGTTTCCTCTGACCATAAAAAGAACTGTATGCTCACTGATGGCACTAGGTTGTAAGGTAGGTATGCCATTGAAAAACAGAAACATAATGCTTTCTTTCTTTCTCCAGTGTGATTTATGGGTTCTCCTTGCTCCAGCACTTGGTACCTTAGCTAAACAAGCCCTGCAAAGCTAGTAAGAGAGAAATATTGTGCAAATTTCCTTGAAATCTAGAGAAATGAAGGACTTACCGTCCAATTTTGGATTTCCCAATGCAAATGTGTATAAGAGATCTGCCATGGGCTATATACCAAACTTTATCTAAAATATCACAAGTGTCCCCCATCAGTGACAGCATGGTATGGTAGGGAGAGCATGAGCTATACATTCATACACTTAACTTGTATGGGTCAGTTCCCAAAACTAGACACTGTCAGCAGAAAATGGGGGCTGGATGATATCACCAGAAAATGAGGACTGAATGATGGACAAACTGGAGCTGCCCACCCTGGGGTGTTGAAACACATGTATCATCTTTATTACTTAGCTAGTTCTAGATATCCTCTCAAGGTTCCTGCACTGGGACTAAATGACCTCCATGGCTCAGGACCTCTCTAGTCTTCCCTAGCTTTGGGACTTGCTTTCATGTGTTAGACTATGAGGCCAAGCTCAGGCACCTGCTTTCTTTTGTTTGACCATGGAAACCTGCCTCCCTAGTGCCTCCTGAGGTCTGCTTGAGGACAATAATTAACAGCTGCCTAATTGAAATGGCTTCTGAAGGCATACAACATCCTGTTCAGCAGGACAAACACACACACACTGAAACCTCAGCCTCTGAGTTCTGACTAGGCAAGGTTTTTCTAGTGTAGACATATTCTTTTCATCATGAAACTAACTAGGTTGCTTGGAGTTTTCATTTGTGCCGTGTGTCACCAGAAAACAATCTAAGCAAGAATACCACCAACAATAATAGCAGAGGCTGCTTTTAAATTCCTATTCTACTTGAATCTATGGAAAGCTAGAGCCTGGTGACTGATGACTGGAGATGCAGCTCAATTGATAGCTCTCTTGCCTAGAGTACTCAAAACCCTGTGTTTGATTCTTAGCCCTGCATAACCACACCCTGTAATCCCAGCACTAGAAAGGTAGAAAATGGAAGATCAGAAGACCCAGTCTCGAAAAAAAAAAAAAAAGAGTATGGAGAAAATGTACCTGGATTGGGTTAGGACTCCATCCCCATGAACTATAGTTGTATTACCTGAACACCTCGTGGTCTCTCTGAATATCAATTATGCCACCTACAAAACAGCAGTAACTGTAACCACGTCTCACAGCAGTATCGTGAGAATAAAATGATATAGTCCATAGAAAGTGCTTAGGAGGTGCCTGGCACATACTGAGCAAACAGTAAAAGCTACCCAAGTTACCGTGTCTTGAATTTGTCCCTACAAGATTGTTCCTCACAATTTCATAAAAATGCAGCCTCATCATCAGAGATGACAGCTCACCCAAAACCAGAAATAACAACACTGGGATTTGAACTTAGGACTCTCTGTCTTATTAATTCATCAAATACTGATCAGGCACCTACCATATTCTAAGCAGTGGGGATACTGAAGCAAGGGAAAAGGAACAGTCTTGACCCTCAAAGGGTTCATAGATTGACAAGAGGCTATGAGACTCCTTGATGTATCTACCACCTATCACCTTTGCAAAGATTCCTAGGTGCCCTAACTTAAATACCTTGGAGTCTCTGGACAGTCATTGTAAAAGTTTTGACTTACTGAGTGATACTGAGGGACCTCACATTTCCCAGCAACTCTGAGAAATAGCTATAACTGCTGTCTTCATTTGACAGATTAAATTCCTTGCAGAAGACAGAATGACTTGTTGGGCTTAAAGGATAAAGTTGAAATTTGAAACGCGGGAGCAACATTACATGATCTATTGTATCGTTTAAATGAATCAAGGTATTTGAAACTGAAATTAAACTTAGAATAAAAGTTTAAGGTACTATTACAGTCCAAGTCTCATCACATGCAAGGTAATTCCCATGTCCTTCGGCCCTTCACTATGATAGTTGCTCTTAAAGGTTAAAAGGTATGGAAAGAGGCATAAACTGTGAAAAGGGGAGGCATAAATCACTATCATATTTAAGTAAGGGAACAGTATTTACATGGACTGGTTGCCCTCATAAGCACTGTTTAGATATGTTTTCAAAAATCTGAGACTATTAGATCTGCTAGTAGTGTATGATGTCCCCCCTATACCCAGGCATGGCTTGGGAAGACCTATGTCAGGACAAAGTCTGAAGATCTGGCTGATAAACAGCCACAGCTTAGTAATGTCTACAGAGCCGAAGTACATGATGGGGAGGGCCATGTCCAAAGGAGTTGAACAAATCGGTTCTGACTTCTCAGACTCAGAAGATTCATTTGAATCTCTATAGAGGCCTGTTGGGCCAGGGAGGTATTGATGCAGGCAATAGGTGGCATGCCACCAGCGTGATTTTCTCCCAATTGCTGGCATTATTCAAAACTCACAGCTACAACCAGGGAGGAAGTGGCTCTGCAACCTGAAGACTCTGTCAACTTGACTAGAAGTCAAAACAAGGCAGAGAAGAAAGGAAAGCAACCAGGCTTTGACCTTCATACAGAGACAAAGCTGTACACAGCTGGAGCCTGAGTTTAGACCTGCTTTGCCTACAAAACAGAACATCCAACCAAAACAAAAAGGAGACACTAAGAATTTATATTCTGATTTCAAATTGAAAGTGAGAAACCTAAGGCAATAAATCCTTCATGGATGATTTCTCTACCTGCTAGCCAGAGTGCCCTAGTCACCTCAGGAAAAAGAACGACTTTCCTGAAGAAAGGCATGGGTCATAGAGTCATATCTTGGCAAAGGGCATCATCTTTTGCAAACAGCTACATGCCTCTTTAAAGACTAACAGCACTATGGGAGGGAACAAACGCTATTTTTAACTCATATTTTGCTTGTACAAATTTCTGAATACCCTGGCAAGGTTGAGATCTGTCTGCTGTCACATGGCAATGTGATAGAAGGATGAAGAACAGAAGCCTACATCTTTCTGTTCCCTATGCCCACTTAAGATAGTTTCTGCTCCTTCAGTAATGCACTGATGATGCTTGGAGGGTGCAGGCACAGCTAGGCCAATCTAAGAAACATTTAGTCCTCATTAAATGTCATTACTTTGCCTAGACCTCCAGTCACAGGACACAGTTTCAGGACAAAACTGAAGACCAGCATCATTTACTTTTATGTGAACCTCCTGGGGTTATACTGGAGCAGTTGCTAATGAACCACAGCAGAAGAAGGCAGCAGGCTCAATTAAATCCCTAGGAAGGTCTACTGTGATACCCTAACTGTAGAGAAAAATACTAAATAGAAAATGTGTGTATGAATAGGAAAAAGAGACAGGGTATCTGTGCTAATTCCCCCCAAAAGCTCATGTGAGACTTATAATGGCAAACAGCCCAAGTGCCTTTAGAGCTACCATATTGGATTTTATGAAGAAACTTTGTTGTTGCTAGTGGAAACCCCATGTTTAAATGACCTTTAAGTATTCTGCTATTGTATTCATAGGAGTTGACAGGTAAGGCATCTTGTGACCACTGACCAGAACACAGGTGTTTCCCTGTGGATGTCTTACCAGAGCATGAAACCATTTTACTGAAAAAATGAACAAGAGGTGGTTGTCAGGAGTGAAATAGAATTGGAATCAAGGTGTAGATCTGCCTCTTCCTAGCTGTGTGACACTGGAGATAACTACCCCACATCTATATTTCTTCAACTGCACAGTGGAGCTGCTTATGTACATAACACCAAATACGTTAAGTATGCTGTGGAAAAAATGAACATTCTCATTAGTCACAGCATTCTTTTAGCAGAGATAGAAGTGACTCTAGAATGCATCTTACTCAGAATCTAGCTGAGTTGTACATGGCTGGGTCCCAGTCTTGCTACCTGCGTGACCTGATTCCATGGTCTCAGTGTCACAGACCTCTTGTTATTTTATAGACAGTTACTACAATATCTGTGTAGACTCCATGCTCCCCCTAGCCAAGACTACAATGGTTTCTAAGTCTCTGAATCTAGGGAATAAGCGTGTCTATTTTCCAGAGCTCCTTGGGTGATTCTTTAGCTGTCAGAATACTCAGCATCAATCTTTAGGAGGATCTTGGATCACTATCCTGAGCCCTAGAGAAGCATTGCAACCTGCATGTCTCAGAACAACAGCACAATCATAAGTAAGGACACCAAATAGATTCTCAGTTTTTCTGACTTCGATTTTAATGATCTTCTCATCAAATCAGCACAACTAAACTTAGAGAGCAGGACAGCTTTGGGGTCTTCTTTGCTAAGTGTGGTCTAGATTTTCTAGTTCACCCATGTGTTAGCAGATGTTTAGAACTCTCAGCTGATTGTTTACTCCTTTGGGACTTTACCTTGTAGATTCCAGCAGGAATAATTAACCCAAGGATCTTCAGGCATCTGTCTGAGTTTTAAAACATCTCTGGCTAGCCCCTGACCACAGCCCAGTCATCTATATATCAAAGAGACTATTTGAACACAGCTTCCTGGGTAATATTAATTCCCTGTAGGAAAGGAGATGGTAAGAATAACAAACATGGCAACACAGACCCATGGGCATGACCCAACTGGAGGCTAATATCTAGTGGAGCCTGGGAAACAAGTCACCTCTTCTATTTTGTAAGGTTTACTGTTTTATTTGTAAATAAATTGGTATAGCTCACATAGAAAAATTCATGAACATTGTTTTGTTTTGTTTTTTCAGAAAAACTAACAAATTCTAGTATGGCCCAGCAACCCAACCCCAGCCTCCAAATATTTTACCCCAAAAGCTTGAAATTGGAATAAAAAAGACATATCTGACCTACCTTGATAATTCAGAACCTAAGTGTCTATCAGGAGATGAGCAGATGAAGAAAATTTTATATATATATATATATATATATATATATATATATATATGGTGTGTATATGATATATATGTATACATAAATATATAATATAATTTTAATATATATAAAATTTCCACACATAATGTGTAAGAATATCATTCTGCCTTTAAAAGAAGATTTTGTCATTTGTGGCAGCATGGATGGAATTGAAGAGCATTTTGATAGGTAAAATAATTTATCATGAAAAACAATAATTGCATATGCACTTGTTTACTTGTGGAAGCTGCAATAATTGAACTCAAGAGAAGCAAACAATGTAAGGGTTGTTTCAGAGGCTGGGGTATGACGGAGAATGGGGACAGGATGGGAGAGGGACACAAATCCTCAGATATACAGGAGGAATCAGCTTTTCCGTGACTTCAAGAGGTACCTCGCATCGATGTAAATAGAGTAACTAAGATTTCAGAACATCTTTAATGTTCTAGCCATATAAAACAATAAGTATTTGAGATGACTGATAATGGTAATTTGTCTAATCTAATTATTCCACATGATGATGTTCATAAATCATAGCGTTACGTTTACACCCTGTTCATGTAATTTGTCAGTTTACCAATAAAACAGTGAAACTTACAAAATAAGAGAGGTGACTTTTTGAATGGCAGGAGTGTTCTGAGCCCTGAGGTATTGATTCCTCAGTAGACTTAGAAAGACAATACTGCGGCTTAGCCTGTATTTTACCCCATGTTGCTCTTTGCTGATAAAGAAAAGGAAATATGACCTCCAGAGTTATAGACGAAAACATAAAAACATATACCATTGCCAGATGAAAAATCCCACCTTTTAATAAAAGAAACACTCTTGTTTTTAATAAGTGCTATAACAGTGGATAACAACGTTTTCTTAAAGCAATACAATGTCTTTTGGCCTCAATCTTCATCCATGTTTTAGTTTCCTCATTTGTAAAATAATTCACAATGTGCCCTCTCCATAAGATTATGAAGACTAAGTGAGTCAATGCATAGAAAGCACATATCCTTCATCATGATAGGATGAACATATCATAAGTGTTCAATGGATGTTAGATTATTATGATAATTGCCATTAGACTTTGGATTTGGTCTCCATAGACAGTAAAACTTACTCATCTGAGAGTGAAAAATACAGTGAATGATTCAGTTGAATGCATTATGTGTAATAAAATATTACACTTATATAATTAGGGCTAGCATTTATGACTTTAAACACTATATTAGTTTTCTATTGCTATCTTACAAATTACAGAAACTTCACAGCTGAAAACACCACCCATTTATCAAGTCCCACTTCTGTGGGGCAGAAGTCCAGAGAAGGTGTGGCTGGGTTTCTTACTCAGGTCTACAAGGCTGCAATGGAGTCCTGGTCCTTCTCACGGGGTCTTGGGGAAGTCTACTTTTCAACCCACTCTGACTGTCAGCCAGGTCAGTTCCTTGGAGCAATACCATGGCAGGTCACATGTCCTGCTAGTTGACAGAACTGGGACCCTCTTGTCTCCTACATGTTATTGGCCTTTTTTGCCATGTGGCTCCATCCATCCATCTATCAATGCATTTCTTAGCAGTGGAAGACCCCTCATGCTGCAAATCTCTTTCCAGGAGGAGCCCTTTGAGATTACTCAGGCTCATCCAGGTTGATCTATTTTAAGGCCAAGTGTGTTGGAATTTGAAGTGATCTGCCAATTCCCTTGCCAGCCATATCTGCAAGAGCACATAATGAATGGTAAGAGTTTTGTTTTGAATATGACAGCAGCCATGAATCCTAGAGGTGGTCTTACATTCTTTCTCCCACAAAGTCCTTTTCTCATCCTTTCTTTCTTAGATCAAAGCAAGAAGGGAAAGACAGCTAATGAGAAAGTATATGGAGTTATGGCTAATAATCTGTGCCATACATTAGAAATCTCCTGAGATTGACTTGTTAACATTCACACATAAGATCATAGACATCATGAAATGACAGACATCTTAGTTTGTTTGACTCTCATAATCATCTCACATCACGGTCTCACACTTAACTACATATAACAAAAATAAGTGTTGTGTATCTTTGAAAGAGCAAGATGGGACAGTAAAAGAATAGGAGAGTGGCCAATTTGTTATGTGAAGCTTGCCAAATAATGCTGTGTTGGTTTTGTTTTGCTTTTTTTTTTTTTTTTTTGAGAGAGAGAGAGAGTCTCACAAAATCACCCAGGCAGGTCTTGCACACATTCTATATCCCAGCCAGGCCTGGGTGTACGATTCTCCTGCCCCTTCAGTTAGCAAAGATTGCAGCTGACTTCCCAAGTCGCTGGGTTGACTAGCCTGAGTCTTATAACCACGGTCCATAATCACACTGCAAGTGACAAACAGACCCAAGACTTGTAGCCAACCAGAACCAGGGTTAAAATTGTTTAATGTCCTATGGTATTAAATAACATCAAACAAAAATCCCAAATGCAACTGGGTGCTGACTATGTAAGTCTCTCGGCCTTTTTAATGCCGATCTGATTACCTGTAATGGAAAGAAGTGCATGTTTGCCTATCATGGCTGATCTGAGAGTATAAGGTCTCTTTTATAAAGCTGACACTGCTGCTCAACCACTGTCACTGCATGCAACTTTGCAGTGTGCAGACACTGTGTGTCCTTCTGTGGACACTGTGATGTAGTTAAAGGAATGGAGCTCCAGAACTGAGGCCAGAGCCATATTTAAACCACAGCCCTGGTTCCTTTAGCGATTTACTAAACATTTAGAGCGTCCATAGCCTTAGGAAGTAGGAGCAGAAGGAATAAATGACAGCATAAACATGGGTCCTGGTGTGTGGTAGTTACCCAGAATATAGTGAATAAATAAAGACTGGCTCCTTCTAAATCCTTAAATGTTTAAATATCATGCTGCTTCCCAAACTGAAAACCAGGTATTCTACTGTTTGATTATTTGTAATTTGTTTTGCTTTTTAATGTGGGTATGAATGTATCTTGGGGCTTTGGCATAACACTCATGTGCAGATGAGAGGACGTCTGATGCTGGCCCTCACCTTCTACCTTACTTGAGACAAATGTCTTTGCACTGCTGTAGATACCAGTTTAGCTGGCCCATGAGTTTCAGGAGAATTCTCCTGTCTCTGTCTCCCATCTCACCAAGAAACCATTGGCACTACAATTATATGCTAATTTTACATGGTTTCTGGAGATTTACACTCATGTCTTCACATTTAATAGCAAGCACACGACCAGCAAATGACCTCTCAAGAACCTTAATGTTGTTTACATCAATCTTTCGTTTCCTTATCTATGAAACCATGATTTTAATATGCCACTTTCATTTTCTATAAAAAAAAAAATTCTAAAATAAATACTTAGCCATTAAATTGAAAATAAATGACACAAGTTCTCATGGGGCCTGCATGTTGAAGGGCTACTGTGAAGAAGTAGAAAGATTCCTTTTTAAATACATGCATGTCCCTCAGAGTCACCGGTGAAATTAATCAAGAGCTAACTGTATTTAAGATTATTTTATATCTTCGAGATGTACCTCCAAATAGAATTCATATAATTTTTAAATTAAGCCCAAGAAACAGGGAGCAGGAGAAACAACTAGTGGACATACAATGGAAGCTTCGGTAGCAGTCTTGGGACTCAGATATTCCTGCCTCCGTAGCCCGTGGGTGGATTTACAACCTAAGAAGAAGAAAGACTTGTTAAGGAAATATGGGAGGAGGTGGGAGTGAGAAAGAGTGAAGAGAGAAATGCTGAGGAACAGGAATACAAGTGGGAGGTGGGGAAGGAAAGGGGAGAGAACCTATAACCTAGCCAATTATACATGCTCACTTCACCACCTTCCTCAGCTTCTATGGACTTTCTTTTTTTTATTTATTTAATACTTTATTTACATTTCAAATGTTTTCCTCTTTCCAGGTCTCCCCTTTGGAACCTCTCTATGCCATCCACCTCCCCTGCCTCTATGAGGGTATTCCCCTACCACCGACCCACTCCCGTCTTCGCTCTCTGGCATTCAACTATACTGGGGCATCTAACACTGTCGGACCCAAGGGCCTCTCCTTCCACTGATGGTCAACAAGGCCCTCCTTGACCACATATGTGGCAAGCACCATAGGGCTCTCCATATGTGTTCTTTGGATGTTGGCCCAGTCTCTGGGAGCACTGGGGGTTCTGGCCACTTGACACTGTTGCTCCCACCCCATGGGGCTGCAAACTCCCACAGTTACTTCAGTCCCATCTTCAACACCTCCATCTGGGACCTCACACTCAGTCCAGCAGTTGCTGTTATGGCTGTTCCCAACTTTTGGGCTTATATCCGCTTACCATTGAGTACATACCGTGTTCGGTCTTTTGTGACTGAGTTACCTCACTCAGAATGATATTTTCAAGTCCCATTCATTTGCCTGTGAATTTCATGAAGTCATTGTTTTTAATAGCTGAGTAGTATTCCACTGTGTAAATGTACCACATTTTCTGTATCCATTCCTCTGTTGAGGGACATCTGAGTTGTTTCCAGCTTCTGGCTATTATAAATATGGCTGCTATAGTGGAGCATGTGTCCTGATTATATGTTGGAGCATTTTCTGGGTTTATGCCCAAGAGTGGTATAGCTGGGTCCTCAGACAGTATTATGTCCAATTTTCTGAGGTTCTGGCAAATTGATTTCCAGAGTGGTTGTACCAGCTTGCAATCCCACCAGCAATGGAGGAGTGTTCCTCTTTCTCCACATGCTCGCCAGCATCTGCTGTCACCTGAGTTTTTGATCTCAGCCATTTTGACTGGTGTAAGGTGGAATCTCAGTGTTGTTTTGATTTGCATTTCCCTGATGAGTAAGGATGTTGAACATTTCTTTAGGTGCTTCTCAGCCATTCGAGTTTCCCCAGTTGAGAATTCTCTGTTTAGCTCTGTTCCCCATTTATTAATAGACTTATTTGGATCTCTGGAGTCTAGCTTCTTGAGTTCTTTGTATACATTGGATATGAGCCCTCTATTGGAAGTAGGATTGGTAAAGATCTTTTCCATATCTGTTGGTTGCCATTTGATCCTATTCAGTGTATCTTTTGACTTACAGAAGCTTTGTCATGAGCTTACAGAAGCTTTGTCATGAGGTCCCATTTGTCGATTCTTGAACTTAGAGCACAAGTCATTGGTATTCTGTTCAGGAACTTTTCCCCTGTGTCAATGTGTTAGAGACTTTTCCCCACTTTCTCCTCTATTAGATTCAGTGTATCTGGTTTTATGTTGAGGTCCTTCATCCACCTGGACAAGGTGGCTTTGCACAGAGAGATAGGAATGGATCAATTTGCATTCTTCTACATGTTGACTGCCAGCTGAGCCAGCACCATTTGTTGAAAATGCTGTCTTGTTGCCACTGGATGGTTTTAGCTCCTTTGTCAAAGATCAAGTAACCATAGGAGTGTGGGTTCATTTCTGGGTCTTCAATTCTACTCCATTGATCTACCTGCCTGTCACTGTACCAATACCATACAGTTTTTATCACTACTGCTCTGTAGTATAGCTTGAAGTCAGGGATATTGATTCCCCCAGAAGTTCTTTTATTGTTGAGAATAGTTCTTGCTATCCTTGGATTTTTGTTATTCCATATGAATTTGAGAATTGCTCTTTCTAAGTCTATGAAGAATTGAGTTGTAATTTTGATGGAGATTGCATTGAATCTGTAGATTGCTTTCAGCAGGAACCATTTTAACTATATTAATCCTGCCAATCTATGGGCATGGGAGATCTTTCCATCTTCTGAGGTCTTCTTTGATTTCTTTCTTCACAGACCTGAAGTTCTTGTCATACAGATCTTTCACTTGTTTGCTTAGAGTCACACCAAGATATTTTATATTGTTTGTGACAATTGTGAAGGGTGTCAATTCCCTAATTTCTTTCTCAGCCTGTTTATCCTTCGAGTATAGGAAGGCTACTGATTTGCTTGAATTAATTTTGTATCCGGCCACTTTGCTGAAGGTGTTTATCAGCTGTAGCAGGTCTCTGGTGGAGTTTTTCAGGTCACTAAAGTATACCATCATATCATCTGCCAATAGTGATATTTTGATTTCATTCTTTCCAATTTGTATCCCTTTGACCTCCTTTTGTTGTCTAATTTCTTTAGCTAGAACTTCCAGTACTATATTGAATAGATAGAGAGAGAGTGGACAGCCTTGTCTAGTCCCCGATTTTAGTGGGAATGCTTCAAGTTTCTCCCCATTTAGTTTGATGTTGGCTACTGGTTTGCTGTATATTGCTTTTACTATGTTTAGGTATGGGCCTTGAATTCCTGATCTTTCTAAGACTTTTATCATAAAGGGATGTTGAATATTACCAAATGCTTTTTCAGCATGTAATGAAATGATCATGTGGTTTTTTTCTTTGAGTTTATTTATGTAGTGGATTACATTGATGGATTTCTGGGTATAGAACCATTCCTGCATCCCTGGGATGAAGCCTACTGAATCATGATGAATGATTGTTTTGAAATGTTCTTGGATTCGGTTTGCGAGAATTTTATTGAGTATTTTTGCATCGATATTCATAAAGGATATTGGTCTGTACTTTTCTTTCTTTGTTGGGTCTTTGTGAGGTTTTGGTATCAGTGTAACTGTGGCCTCATAGAATGAATTAGGTAGTGTTTCTTCTGTTTCTATTTTGTAGAATAGTTTGAAGAGTGTTGGTATTAGGTCTTCTTTGAAGATGTGATAGAATTCTACACTAAACCCATCTGGTACTGGGCTTTTTTTAGTTGGGAAACTTTTAATGACTGCTTCTATTTCTTAAGGCGTTTTGGGACTGTTTAGATGGTTTATCTGATCCTGACTTAACTTTGGTAATTGGTATCTGTCTAGAAACTTGTTGATTTCTTCCAGATTTTCCAATTTTGTTGAGTATAGGCTTTTGTAGTAGGATCTGATGATTTTTTAATTTCCTCAGATTCTGTTGTTATATCTCCCTTTTCATTTCTGATTTTGTTAATTTGGATCCTGTTTCTGTGCCCTCTGTTAGTCTGGCTAAGGGTATATACATCTTGTTGATTTTCTCAAAGAACCAGCTCCTGGTTTTATTGATTAAATAATCAGTATAGTTCTTTTTGTTTCTACTTGGTTGGTTTCAGCCCTGAGTTTGATTATTTCTTGCCTTCTACTCCTCATGGGTGTATTAGCTTCTGTTGTTTTAGAGCTTTCAGATGTGCTGTTAAGCTGCTAGTGTATACTCTCTCCCTTTTCTTTTTGGAGGCACTCAGAGCTATGAGTTTTCCTCTTAACACTGCTTTCATTGTGTCCCATGAGTTTGGGTATGTTGTACTTTCATTTTCATTAAATTCTAGTAAGTCTTTGATTTCTTTCTTTATTTCTTCCTTGACCAAGTTATCATTGAGTTGAGCGTTGTTCAGCTTCCATGTGTATGTGGGCTTTCTGTTGTTGTTGTTGTTGTTGTTGTTGTTGTTGTTGTTGATGCCATTGAAGACCAGCCTTAATCAGTAGTGATCTGATAGGAGGCATGGGATTATTTCAATCTTCTTACATCTTCTTATATCTGTTGAGATTTGTTTTGTGACCAATTATATGGTCAATTTTGGACATGGTACCATGAGGTGCTGAGAAGAAGGTATATTCTTTTGATTTAGGATGAAATGTTCTATAGATATCTGTTAAATCCATTTGGTCCATAACTTCTGTTAGTTTCACTGTGTCTCTGTTTAGGTTGTGTTTCCAAGATCTTTCCATTGATGAGAGTGGAGTGTTGAAGTCTCCCCTATTACTGTGTGAGGTGCAATGTGTACTTTGAGATTTAGTAAATTTTTTTTTTTATGAATATGGGTGCCCTTGCATTTGGAGCATAGATGTTCAGAATTGAGAGTTCTTCTTGGTAGCTTTTTCCTTTGATTAGGATGAAGTGTCCTTCCTTACCTTTTTTGATGACTTCTGGTTGATAGTTGATTCTATCCCATATTAGAATGGCTACTCCTGCCAGTTTCTTGGGACCATTTGCCTGGAAAATTGTTTTCCAGCCCTTTACTCTGAGGTAGTGTTTGTCTGTAACTCTGAGGTGTGTTTCCTGTATGTAGCAAAATGCTGGGTTCTGTTTATATATCCAGTCTTTTAGTCTATGTCTTTTTATTGAGGAGTTGTGTCCATTGATGTTAAGAGATATTAAAGAATACTGATTGTTGCTTCCTGTTATTTTTGATGTTATTTTTATGTTTGTATGGCTATTTCTTTTGGGTTTGTTGAAAGATTACTTCCTTGCTTTTTCTAGGGTGTAGTTTCCCTCCTTGTGTTGGTGTTTTTCATTTATTATCCTTTATAAGGCTGGGTTTGTAGAAAGATATTGTATAAATTTGGTTTTACCATGGAATATCTTGGTTTCACCATCTATGGTAATTGAGAGTTTTGCTGGGTATACCAGCCTGGGCTGGCACTTGTGTTCTCTTAGGATCTGTATGATATCTGTCCAGGATCTATAGCTTTCATAGTCTCTGGTGAGAAGTTTGGTGTAATTCTGCTAGGTCTGCCTTTATATGTTACTTGACCATTTCCCTTACTGCTTTTAATATTCTTTCCTTGTTTTGTGCATTTGATATTTTGACGATAAAGTGACAGGAATAATTTCTTTTCTGGTCCAATCTATTTGGAGTTCTGTAGGCTTTTTATGTTTATAGGCATCTCTTTCTTCAGGTTAGGGAAATATTTTTTATAATTGTGTTGAAGATAGTTACTGGCCCTTTAAGTTGGTAGTCTTCACTCTCTTCTCTACCTATTATCCTTAGGTTTGGTCTTCTCATTGTGTCCTGGATTTCCTGGATGTTTTGGGTTAGGAGCTTTTTGGATTTTGTGTTTTCTTTGACTGTTGTGTCAATGTTTTCTATGTTATCTTCTGCACCTGAGATTCTCTCTTCTACCTCTTGTGTTCTGTTGGTGATGCTTGCATCTATGACTCCTGGCCTCTATCCTAGGGTTTCTATATCCAGGGTTGTCTCCCTTTGTGATTTCTTTATTGTTTCTATTTCCATTTCTCAATCCTGGATGGTTTTGTTCATTTCCTATGCCTGTTTGATTGTGTTTGCCTGTATTTCCTCTTTAAGGGCTTCTAGCTGTTTACCTGTGCTCTCTTGTATTTCTTAGTATTTTCTGTCATCATCATGAGAAGTGATTTTAAATCTGAGTCTTCCTTTTCTGGTGTGTTGGGGTATTCAGGGCTCACTGTGGTGGGAGAACTGGGTTCTGATGATGCCAAGTTGCCTTGGTTTCTGTTCCTTATATTCTTGCCCTTGCCTTTCAACATCTGGTTATCTCTGGTGTTAGCTGGTCTTGCTCTCTCTGACTATGACTTGATCCTCTTACAAGCCTTTTTTTCAGTACTCCTTGGAGACCAGCTCTTTCTGAGAGGAATTTGTGTTTGGAGAGCTGTGGTACAGCTCTGGGGTGCAGACAGAAACCAGAAGTATCCTGTCCCCAGCTGTTCCTTGGTTCCTGTGTCCTGATGGCTCTGCGAGGGTCTCTCTTGATTGAGGAATTTGAACAGAAGTGGTGGTCTTCCTGTGCTCAAAGGTGTGTTGGCACTCCTGGGAGACCAGCTCTCTCCTGGCACTGAGTATGGAGCCCTGCGTCAGGGGATTAGTTCCCCCAGCCTCAGAAGGAAACCAGAAGGCCACTCCTCAGTCCCTGTGTCCTGAGGTTTCTGAACGGGTCTCTCTGAGCAGAGGTACTGACCTTATCCCTGATCATAGGCTTGTCCACACTCCTGGGAGGGTAGCTCTTTTCCTGCACTATTTGGGTATGTATGGAGTCATGTGGCACAGACCTCAGGTATAAACTGGAAGGCTCCTGTCCCAGACTGTTCCTCTGTCCCAGTGTTCTGCAGATTCCAGGCGGTCCCGCTGAGCAGTGGTGCCTGTCTTACCTCCACTCACTGGCTTGTCCACACTCCCTGGATGCTAGCCTTCTCCCTGCGCTATTTGGTTATGGAGCTCTGTGACACAGACTGGGGTCCCTAGCCACAGAAGGAGACCAGAAGGCTGCTGTCCCAGGCTGCTTGTAGGTCCCTGTGTCCTGGAGGTTCCTGGCAGGTCCCTCTTAGCAGAGGGTACTGGCCTTACCCCCTGATCACAGGCTTGTCCATACTCCTGGGAGGATAGCTCTTTCCCTGCGCTATTTGGATATAGAGCCGCATGGCACAGTCCTCCTATGGACTTTCTATATATGTGTGCATATGTGTATATGCATGTGTGTGCCAGTGCAGATCATAGCCAGAGGTCAACCTCTACTGTTGTTCTGCAAGCACTGTCCATCTAGATTTTTGTGTTTTTATTTTATTTTATTTTATTTTATTACTTTACTTTGTGACAAGGATTCTCACTAGCTCCAGTGCTCACCCAGTAGGCTAGACTGTCTGGTCAATAAGCCCCAAGGATCCTCCTGGCTCCAACTCTGCAGGCCTGGAACCACGAAAGCGCACACACCCATTGTGTGTGTGTGTGTGTGTGTGTTTGGGTGGCTTCTGGGTACTGAGTTCAGTTTTTCTTGTTTCCATAGCAAGTACTTTACAGGAAGAGCTATCTCCCCTATCTTCTTCTGGGAATGAATGACACTTACCCCCTATCACTTCTCCTTGCCTGTTACTTAGGTGATTGACAGCTTTCCAGTGGCACTTTTCTGTTCAGCCTTTAGAATTCCACTTAGAATCCAGGTGACATGGCTGTGCCCCAGGTCAAAATTATGAACAGTACAGCTTGCTCATAATCAGCACAATCCGACTCCAGCATCTGAACCATCAAGCTGGGAGCCTTAACTCAGAGCCCCTGCCCTGGAACTAAAACACAGACATACTAATTGCATTATGAAGGCCAGGTGAAAATGGCCTTGAACAAGAGAACAAATGGTTTCTTTTGACTTGCCACTCCATGCTAAGTGGTTCTCAGGAGGTGGATTTCACACAGCCATTTGCTTCTCCCTGACTAGAATTACATTTTCTATCTTTACCATTTCCTATCCCAAGAAGCATAGCAGCGCTGTCTGCTCAGTACCAAGGGAAGAGCACTTTCATTTTATATTTTAATTAGGCCCTGACATCTGGTGTGGCCCATGAGCACTTATTTGCACACCTGCAGGCTATTGGCTGTAAAGGAGCCCAGCCTGTGTGGAGATTATGTGCGCAGATGGAGTCTATGGTCGTTTAATTTAATAGAGCAATTGTGTAGGCCTTGTCAAATGCTCTGCAATTGTGAAATGTGGGCCCCTCTCAACTCCAGGTACACTGGGCTGCTTCTTAGGTAACGTGCACTGCACCTCCCCTGCCAGACTTCACAGAAAATATAGTCACTTAGAACAGAAGCTCGGCAACCAAGCAATCTTGGTAACCTTTCACAGGAGCAGGGAGGATGATGGGACTCTGAGAAGCAACATCTTATAAAGGCGATGAGATGAGGCAAGTATCTAAGTGATCATCTACCCTTGTATGTTAAGCAAATGTAATGTGTGGAGCTCCAGCCTTCTCTAATGAGGACCAAGAGTGAAGCTGATGTGACAGGAGGTGGGCAGCCTGTACTGTGCCTTTCCAGATCTGGATTGTCAACCAAGACTTAGGTCAATTTGATGGAGCTTCTCTGTGTTATTCATACCTCTCACAGTATCCTAGACAGTTTAGTGTTCTATAAACATTTAGAGAAGAGTGACTAACAATGAGAGGAGGTAGTGTGGACAGACATAAAGACCCATTGGCTTCCCATGGGTATCCTTCTGGATATTCTCAAAGCTTTAGACTCACCCCTGATGGCTTGCTAGAAAATACCACTCATCAGTATGTTCCCTGGCTGTGACACTTAGATGCTCAGGATTGGCTTATTGTGTATCCTAATTATCTTGTCTCTTTACCTTAGGAGACAGTGTACTTGTAACAGAGTAAAGGAAAAGACTGCACAACATAGTATTGATGAAATGCTGAGAGGAGTGGGAATTGCCCATGGTCTAAGAAAGTCTAGTGCTTAAGACCTTCATTCATGGATCGTGAGGAATTGTGGGAAATCTCCACAACAACATGATAAGGCCTGGAGAAATGGTTCAATAATTAACATCACTGCTCTTCCAGAGTATCTAAGTTTGGTTCCAAGGGCCCATGTCTGGTGGCTCACAGGAGCCCTGATGACCTCGTCTGGCTTTTTCATACACCTGTACTCCTGTGTACATGCCCACACATGCACACATAATTTGAAGTAAATCTTTTTTAAATGATTTACGTAAGAAACATATTTACATAAGTAGCACAGTTTGCCTAAACTTTAGTTTTCTCACTAAAAAAAAAAAAGGCAATAATTATGATAGTGCCACTTCTAAACACACACACACACACACACACATACACACAAAGAAGCAATAAGTGTAAAGAACTCGGTGAAACTGCAGACATGTAGTAAATGCCTTGTTAGTTGCAGGGTTCATTGTGGGAACAAGGGGGAATGCAGATAGTAACAATGACAGCAATGGCCAAGTTCAAAAGCAGACCTTTGAGTAGAAAACAGGAAGGAACTGCCATATCTGGAGGAGGAAGTGGAGATTCCTAGGGTGTGTCATTAACATTGGGTGAGGCAGGAAACTGAGTCCAGAAAACTCTATATACGTGTACTGAGGTAGAAACATTTAGGGCAAGAAAGGAACCTTGGCTTCCCAGGAAGGCAAGTGAGTAGAGCTTCAAATGGCAGTGCTCCCCGGAAGCACAGGTGTTTAATGCAGTAAATAGCAAACTTGCCAAGAACACTGAGTCTACTAAGAGCAGAAAAACAACTTCCTGTTGTGATTACCTTTATTCACAAAGACTGTGATACATCTGCATCAGGAGAATCCAGGGTTCTGTTTTTGTTTGTTTGTTTTTGTTGTTGTAAAAGAAACAATGTTTTGTGAAATGTTTTGTGAAAAAGTAACCTATTACTTTTAGATTTATGAAAATGTACTCTCTCTTTCTTCTTTCTTGAATAAGAAGTGAACTGTTCTGAGTTGTTCTGTTTTTGTTTTTGTTTTTTCTTTCCACTGAAATAATACTTACAATTCATTTCTTGGCCACAGACTTTGAATTCCAAATCAAGGACTCTGGGTTCCAATACTAGCATTCTCCTTAGGTGGTACTGTCATCTCAAATATGTTGCTTCAGGTTTCTGGAACAAATTCTCTTTGTCCAAATGTATAGAAATACCCTCCATTTCCTTTATCGAATACATCTGTAAGCACCAAGTACAGTGAATGACAAAATGTGGAAAGTACTAGGTCAAAGGTCACTTTATCACACTGCCCAAAGCAGGGCTTTTTTCAGATTGCTCAAGTACTTGAGGGAAAATGGAAACTTGAAGGTGAACACATTGCCCTGGGGAGCCTGGGAGCCTGGGACTTTTCCACTAAGATTGGAAAATCCTCTGGAGACTGATCAGGGGCATCCGTCAAAGTCCAGCTCCCACTCACCAAGGTCTAGTGTGGGGTGAAAGACTTTGGCTTGCTGAGACTTGGCTAACCCTGCCCTTGTGGTCAGGAAGAGTGTTGATTCCCATGAGAACTGTTTATCAATTTCCTGACCCCTGCAGGATGTTTTGCTCAGGATGATTTGCTCAAGTGGGCTAAGAATCATGAGACCAAGCTGGCTTCCTGTTGTTTTGCTTAACCTTGTGTAAATGACTATATAAGAGCTCTGGAAATAAACAGCTTTGGCATTTGGCTTCCAAATGATCTGAGTGTCTTTTCAATCTGCAGGCCCTCGTCCAGACTAGTTCTAGTTCGTCTCCTATGCGAGCATAGGTGACAGTCTAGTGGGTGTGCGCACAAGAAATTGAGCCTTGGGGGTTGGATACCCCAGTGTAGGGGAATGCTAGGGAGGGAAGATGGGAGTGGGTGGGTGGGGGAGCACCCTCATAAAGGAAGGGGGAGGAGGAATGGAATAGGGAGTTTCCAAAGGGGAAAACATTTGAACTGTATATAAAGTAAATATCCAAAAATAAATTTTAAAAAAAAGAAAAGAACATGGCTTATCAAAAAAAAAAAAAAAAATCAAGCCACTGTTACCTTCCCCTCTGGGCAAACTGCATCCCAGTGAGAAAATAAAGATTTTTTTTTTTTGTCCCAGAAAATTAAATTTAACACACGTATAGGCTATCATTTAAAGTAAGCTAGTGTCCTTCCTAAGGTTCCATGAGAGTAAAATCGGCATGTTGATTTCTGCTTTTATGTTTTTTAAAGTGACCTTCAAGGGAAAGGTAAAAGTGTTAACACTTTAAAGGAGCAGCCAAATGGCCTTGGCAATATAATGTCAAACTACGGGAACCTTGGTTAGCAAAGCAGAAACCACCTGTTTTGCTAACTGGAACAGGAGACACAGTCATAGCATCTTTTATCCAAGGGCTTTATCGAGTTTTTGAAGATAGACAAGAAGTGCCTTCCCAGGAAGGACGTATTTCAAGCATACCTTCCTTCCTGATACCAAAACTGCTTTTATATGCTTTGGAATGAGCCAGTTATAATATGGTGTTGTTACGTTATGGCTTATGAGTGGCAGGATATCGGACTCTTCAGTTTACCTAGAATAAGGAGACTTGTTAGTGCTCATGAAATTCAAAACTTGTGATGTTCCCTTGGATTAAGCACTCTTACATAGCCTATTGTTATGCCTACAAAATATGATTTCTCGACAGCCGCTGTGCTGTGTAACTTCCTGCTAATGAGAACAAGAGTCTAAGATAATCAGCCTTAGTGAAATACAGTTTGATTTGGGCTCATAGTTTTGAGGGGACTTAAGCCATGTTCATCCGGCCCTGATGATTTGGAGCCTGTGGTAAAATTGTACATCATTATAGGAATATATGATAAAGGAGACTGCTCACTTCATAACAGTTAGGAAATAGAAAGAAAGGAAGGAAGGAAGGAAGGAAGGGGGCGAGTGGGCTGCTATCTCAGTACCTTCTTCAAAGAGATGCCTTAAGTGACCAAACCTCCTTCCACCATGTCTCATTCCCTAAATGTCCCACCACTTCACAATAATGCTGTAGGCTTGCAATCAAGGCTTGAATATATGGGCCTATAAAGCTAGGTTCTATAAAGCATTTTGGGAAACAGAACTCATTAAAAAGTAACCTTTACACCTACAGTGAGGAAAATGATTACAAATATATCATCCATACTGGACACAACTGTTTTTCTAGATTTGATCTCAGAATAGGTTATTGTGCTAAGTTGTACTCTCTTTTCATGTCACTGTTAAAGGACTGAAGTGTTATTCAGAAAGTGAACTATCACTCCAAGAGGGGTTTTGAAGAAATGACAATACAGATGGATCCACAATACAGATAACTAGCCAAAACTGACCTTATTATGCAGGGTACAAGGTAGTTAATGTTACCTATGCCTGGAATTCTATTCAAAGTCAGATAACAAGGCAAATTCAGAGAAAATAATTAGACCTTTAAAGGACCCTGAAAGGCAAGCTTGAGTGTCTTTTAGAGATTCTTGAGTTGTAATTTTTATGATTCAAAAGGAGTTCTATTGATCATATAGTAATTTACTATGGATTGAGCTGCTGCTTTTGGATGGCTGTTGTAGACTTGAAAGTTTTGTACCCGAAGAATACCAAATCCAGCTTAAAATCTTTAGGGGTTTCACAAGAAAATCATGCATAATAGCTAACCGAAAAAATAGGTGGGAATGGCCATGTTACTGATAGCTGTGAGAATATGGTAAAGCAGAAGCAAATTAGATTGAATCATAAGACATTCTGAAACCTAAATTAGTATTCTTCCATGTATGCTCACATATCTGTGTGTGTTCCCACCCCCACCCCCATGTCTGCCTACCTGCCTGTCCCTGAAATGCTGAGTGAACAGCTGGTCTACCAACGCCGGCTTCCAGTAGGTGCCAGCTCCATCCTGTCATGTCTAGGAAAGCACAGTCAGCCTGCACACCCACAAAGAACTCAAAGGCAGCAAGTGCTTCTATATCTATCAAACATCAGTGACAGGATGTCCTTTGGGGGTAATCTTCATCATTAAGTATGGACTGGGTTGAGCCAATTATTTTGTCTGAGGCACAGCATGGAGGTCATCTGAGTCTCTACTTGTCAGAAGGCAGCAATTCGATATATCTTTTATTTGCATAAAATGTTCCTATGTCCCACCCTTGACCCACATCATCTTTATTTGCCTATCAAACTGTATATCTTTCAAAGCTTGTTTGAATTTTCAAAGTCTCTTTCCTGACCAAGCCACTGTGAAACCCTGAGCCACATAAAGACAGTGAACTGAAACATTTGCTCTCTAGTAACTATCTTCTTCCGTGGAAGTTAGCATGTGTTCAAAAGCTACAGATTTGTTTATTATGGGGGGAGGGGCATGTGCCATGGCACATGTGTGGAGATCAGAAGATAATTTCATGGAGTTGGTTCTTTCCTTCCACTATGTGGATCCTGAAGACCGAGGTCATCAGGCTTAGCTCTCATTGGCTGAGCCATCTTGCTAACCCTCAAAGATTTCATTAATATCAGCTTTCTCTAGGTCTACATAAGATGAATTAAAAACTGAATGTTCTCTGTATTATATATGAATCACATTGATAATAGAAACTGAAGCAAAACATATCCTATCTGAAAGATCATTTGATTAGTGTCTCAGAAACATGACCAAGTATCTAAACTTCTGGCCTCTTCAGTTTATTGTAAGGGTTTGATAGTAAATGCTCTTTAAAGAACCTAGGACCATAAGAAATCATAATGCAGGTGGTAGGGTGTGAAAGCCAGGCATACAATAGTTCAATCTGGACCTGTTTACTTTGTAACAGGTTTCCTCTGTGCCTAGGTTTCCACATCTTAATAATGGAGTCAGAAAGAACACTATTTCTACAGGTTGGTATGTAAGTTAACACATGCAGAACATTAACACCAGTTGCTGGCACAAATGGAAATTCAATAAATCTTAGCTGTTATCATTATTATTATTACCAGTATAATATACACCATGTAATAGATATTGATTAAATGGTAAGCAATTTTTAAATTAAACTTCTTTGGTATTCAAAGTCACTTCTGTCCCACATAGCTGCCCCATTGAATTCTGGTAAGAAGCTCCAAACAATCTTCAGATCCCTGTGAGAGTTACACCTTCCCCTGCCAGTGAGTGTATGTTGTGCAGCAAAGCAAATAGAATAATAAGCAATCTGATATTTTAATTATCATGCATGTCAGCGAAGCTGCTTTATAAATCAAAGCTAATTGATTCTGAGCACTTGCTATTTCTTCAGCCCTCCTACTAGCTCAGGAGCAAGCCTGCTATTTTCTGTGTAAACATGGAGGGTGGTTCCAGAATGGTATTCAGAACTAGTGGAGTGCCTTTTACGTGTGGGCAAACTCAAAACCAGGAATTGGGAGTTAGCATACTCAGTTCCACCCACCATGGTATATATCCAGAAGAGGGCATGATGCTCCTCTCTGTGATGTTTGAACAGCTGTGCTTAGACTGAACCTCCAGAAAATGGTCCAAACTTTTGAATCAATTTTTTCTCCATAATCCCACGGAGCACTCGGTAATTTAAGTGGCTGTTACATAAACCAGTACTTTTGTTTATCTGGATGCTTGATTTTCAAGCCCATGTTTGTTCACAGTAGATCTTGCATAGAAATGAAATTCATACAGCAAACCATGGGTACTGAGAGATACAGGTTGAAAACTGCAACCAAGCTAGCAACTACCCAGTCCCCCTTACCATGAACATGCTGGATCTCTGCATCTGATCCCAAAGTATGCTATGTGGAACTGCCAGCTATCTTCCTATTCCAAATCCAAAGCCCCTGCTTTACAGTAGTGCCTGTTACTCAGTTTGCCAAAGAAGCTTCTCTATCAATGCATTTGCACATGTCAGAGAAAATTCAAATCCCCTTGACGTTGCAGGTTCTGCTTTTAAGCAGTTCAACCATCTGATTTTAAGCTTTTAAGCTTTTGCATGTTCCAAAATATTCAAGGTTTTGGAGTATAGTTCAGTGGATGAACATATGGTCACATGCTCAAGGCCTTTGGCTTGATTACACACACACACACACACACACACACACACACACAGAGAGAGAGAGAGAGAACTAAGTTTTACATTTTTTTGAAAATTCATTTGCTCTCTGATTTACATATGATGTGCCCTAATAAACTCATGTAAGATGAAGTCCAAAATGCATTTAATTCACCTACCTACTGAAAATCACAGAGCAGCAGCCCAGCATACTATACAGAGCATCTGTTGTTCTCTCTGGTAGTCATGTGAATGACCCAGAGCTATAGCTTTCTGCTGCTGCCCAGCCTCATAAGAGAGTAGAATACTAACACCACTAGTTTAGGAAAAGATAAAAATTCAAATTGCATTTTTTAATGAATGGGTATTGCTTTCATACTATCTTAAATCAAAAATGGTTCTTGATCTACTGTAAAGGAAGGACTGCCTGTTAACAAGTTCTCCCTTCCCCACCTTTCCATCCATTACTCCAGTCATTTGAATAATTTGGAGGCAGGGGAGGAGAGCATCACATTGAGAAAGAGACTGAGATTGAAATTTTGAAGATTCTTTCATCTGGAAAGATATGAAAGAAACTTTGGAATTGAGTCACTATGGGGCTAGGAATAGGTTTGTTCAGCAAGCACTTCATTCACAGATATAGCCAGAAAAGTTCTCCCTCACCCACCCCACCCCTGTAGCTTGAAAATGAAGATTCATGAAGAATGTGATAATTTAAGGGAGACTTGGAAAGGGGAAAACATTTGAAATGCAAATAAAGTATCAAAATAATAATTAATAAATAAATAAAAATGAACAATGAAAAAAGCCAACATAGATCGAAAATAGAAATCATTTTGTAAGAAACTAAGCAAGTAAACAAAGATGATAAACCTGTCAATGTTTACTGCTCATTTAGTCTTGATTTGTCAAATCTACAGCAAGCTCCTGTTCCACCCACAATGCTCAAGGCATATGAGCAAGATGTAGGGGATCTGAGAGTCCCACATAGCCAGCATGCCAGATAGCAACTACTAAGTCATTAATCAATACTAGCATGTGATTTAGAGGTGCCCTGACAGTAATCATCCACCAGATTTTACATAGGAGAAAAAAGGCCAGAAAAGTGGACAGCTGGTCCAATATTTCACCGTTAGGCAATGATAATATATTTTACCAAAACAACTCTTGGTTGTATTACACTGAGCATGCTAGGACATTGATGAAACCCTATTGGAAAACTCTTGTGCTGTTACATCTGTGTATGAAGATAAAGACATATTCAAAGACATATTTGAAATTCCTATTTCAAATCTGAAATTGTTGCAGAAGGTTGGTACTCTTGCAGTCACTGGGGGGCTGGAGAGATGGCTCAGTGGAAGACCACTTGCTGTTCTTTCAGAGAGCCAGGGCTCTGTTGCCAGCCTGCAGATCAGGCACCTCACAACTCCCTGTAACTGCAGCTCCAGGAGATCCAGTGCCCTGTTCTGGACTCTGAGTGTATTTACATACATTACCAGCATGCAATTTAGCATTTTTGAACTTTCATTTCCTTATGTATAGAATAGATATGCATGGATGCTGCATGATTCAATCAAGCTCTAATCTGGTAAAGCCTAGCACAAGATTCAGAACATGATGATAGGCAGAATATTCCAGTGCAAGACCTTTCTCTCATTTCTCTGAGCGTCACTTCCATCTGCTCACTTCTGGGTAGTACCACAAGTTATTGACTCTTTGACCTCAGGTAAGGAACTTCACTCTTTTGAACCTCTTTATTTTCAAAACACGTGATTACACTAGACATGAGATCATTGTGCCAGGAGGAGCACATGAAATTACAGCAGCAATAACAAATGCCATGACCACACGGTTACAGACTCCACACATGGAACCTTCCAGAATATTATCTAGTATCTCATGCTTAAATTTCTAGCCCAAGAAAGTATTGTTATAAACATTTATGTAATGGCTACTTTATAGATACTGCAGCAAAATAATAGTAATAAGAAGGCCAACATCTCTCCTACAGTGAGTAGGATGTTCTCTTAGTCCTCAGCTATAAAAAGGAAATCTTTAAGACCAGGTAATTTGCAAAGACTAGTTTATTTATCTCCCAGTTGTCAAAGTCCCAAGTGTTTCACAGCATTTAATGAGCAGCTTCCTTCCTTCCTGTGAGGTCCTTGCAACAGAAATTGAAAGGTTAGTGAGTGCTTGTTCAAGAAGAGGAAAAAAGAGATAACCTGGTTTCAAACTGTAACTGGAATAACTAATCCAGTCTAGAGAATGAGAATTCACTTGTTCTCACAAGATATCATATAGTATGTTCATGAGGAGTCTGCCTTTGTGATCCTAATGACCCCCACGAGCCCCATTCTCTCAACACGGCTGTCTTGAGGAACTAAGCTTGCACTTGAGTTCTTCTAGTGAGAACATGTCATATTCAAACATATAATATATATACTGGATTACAAATAATCAGACCAGGATTCTCTCATTGAGCCTGTCATCATCTGCCTCTGTGACTTTTGACAGGACATTTGCCCTCTCAGAACTTCAAGCTTACCCACCATGTCCATCTCATAACATTAGCAAATGAGATACCTTCCAGAGAAATCTAAAGGCTCAATGGATGTAAGGAAACTAACCAGTTCCTTTTGCCTAGATCAAAAAGTAGGGACATGCCCTGCCCCCAGAGTCTGAGTTGGCTCCAGAGTATCCTTATTTTCTTGCATGTACAAATTCCTCACTGTGCAACAGTATTTTTTTTTCTTTTACTTGAGAACTGAGAAGAAGGTTGCCCTAGTTAAGAGAAGAGATGTTTGTGAACAGCTGTCTTTCACTCCTACCCATATAGCCAATTAGAGAGGCTGCACACCAATCCCAGGCCCCAGAGAATCTTCTCCTGATCTTTATGCTAACGAGCTTGTGCTTAGAGAATTCTAGAGGGGTTGTTTCTTATGACTTAGTTCATCCAAGACAAAAATCTAAGCCATGTAACCCCTCCTAACTGTTCTTCCTCACAAACATGTGCCTGTACCCAGTACACATATATACACACAGACTTCTCTTCAAGTCTTTTGAAGCTCCAGAGTGAACACGTGAACTAAGATGGACCATTATGACTAGTAGCAAAAAGTTTTCAAGATTGGATAAGAGCACTAGATAATTGAAAAGAGTCCTTCGGGCTGTTAGGTGTCTAACAGATAGTGGGATAAATTCTCATATCTTGCTCATTATAGAAAAAGAGACATTTTTCCCCTTCTATGAAAGAAAATAAAAAGACCAGACTATTATCAGTTACTATGGCAACTGAGATTCACTACATGCTTAGTTCATCCTGTCACTATGGAAGACATGAGGGAGGGAAAAGTAAAACTAAGCTTTTCTGTTTTTTTGACAAATATTTCAAAGTGACAGTTCATGGCATGAGCCCAAAACACCTTTATAAGAGTGAAAGGAAGACAGGAAAACATGAGAGAGGAGGATAAAGGGACAGCACTTGGCCTGGGGACACTAAGGATGTTTCAGGTGAACAAATTGTGGCTGATGAAGTTAGTACCAAGAAAATTGAAGGAAGGAAAGGAGAGTAATAAATATTTATTGTCTACCACACACTCCCAGTGCTATACTTCATAATGCCCATGCTGTGGCCTCTCAGAGCTCTGTATTTGGAAAAGAAAAGACAGCAAGCAAGTAATGTCAATCAAAGGACCAAAGCTTATGCATAATGGGGGCAGGTTGACAGAATGCTGCCTGGATGATAAATCCCTGGATGTTAACAGGGATTTATATGGTTGAAGATTTCCCAAGGAATCATCACTGTTGGCATCTGGAGAATGTATAGGGGCAGCCGGGTGAAAAGTCCGGATCTACCCAGTTAAGAGATTGAAATGTGCAAAGGTTTTGGGGGAAGAAGTCCGGCATTTCATGGTGTCTGGAGTTAAATGTGAGCAAGCTTTAGGGGGTAGAGAGTTCAGTCACAAGTTTCCAGAGGCTAAAATGAGATGTTGCTCTACTAAGGCACATTTAAGTATGTAAAATGTGTCTGGAAGGTAATGAGGAACCATTCAAGTGTTAGTAGACAGTTTGTGGCAAAGTCATGCCAGTAGCAGGATGGAGGATGGTTCTGGATCCAAACAGGAATGAAGAAAACCTCTGGGTCTAAATGTGGGTGATAGATTAGACAAAATCTAATGGCTTCAGGGATGAAGTGATGTGTGTAATGGATCTTTAGTGGACCTAGAACCAATAGCCCTTGATAGAACAAGAGGGCTGGGTGTCTGAGTCATTCATCAAGTTCTTGCCACACACACATAAGGACCTGAGTTTGGTTCCTTAGCACTCATGTAAAACACCTAAGTAGCATGGCTGCATGTAACCATAATCCTAGCCACAGGGAAGAGGAAACAGGCAGATCCTTGGACCTTGCTGGCCAGCTAATCTATATAAATCAGTGAACCCCAGATTCAATGATAGGCCCTGACTCATAAAGTAATGGAGATAGTTTACTTTAGAAAGACACCTTAGAGAGAAAGAGAGAGAGAGAGAGAGAGAGAGAGAGAGAGAGAGAGAGAAAGAAAGAACACTTGACAGTCAACATCTGGACTAAACACACATTCATACACACACACACACACACACACAAACACACACGTTCTTCTCTGTATTGGAGGGCTAATTGTGCCAACAGTAGGCTTTATCTAGTAAATGCTAATGAAGAATTATTAAAATAAGGGTAAAGAAAGACTTGTGAACACAGAGCTTAGGAGCATTTGAAATGGCAGCTGGATTATACAGAGAGAAGGAATAGCCCCAGTTGCATCTAGCTGCTATTCCACCATGTATATCCAGATCTACCTCGGGCATTTCCTTGGTGTCCTTTGGGATGACACTGAGGTCTAAGGAGATTGAACTCAATGAGTCTCATGAAACTAAAAGTGCCAAGTGTTTCTTCATTGATATGACTAAGACCTTCAGTGAAAAGCATCACTCTTTGACCTTCCCTATGTCATCCCTCCAAAGCAGTAAAGTACCCTTGAACAAAATCCCTAAATATGGCCACTTAATTCACACACAGTGCAAGAAGCACCAACATAACCCAGATTTGGGTTCATACTACCTAACCCAGTGGATGGTGTCAGATAAGTCATTCAATTTCTGGGAGTATCTGTCTTGGCATTGGTAAAGCAAAAGATGTAATAAGAGTTAAAGATCCTTTTATTGTTGAGAATAGTTTTTGCTATCCTGGGTTTTTGTTATTCCATATGAATTTGAGAATTGCTCTTTCTAAGTCTATGAAGAATTGAGTTGGAATTTTGATGGGGATTGCATTGAATCTGTAGATTGCTTTCGGTAGAATGGCCATTTTAACTATGTTAATCCTGCCAATCCATGAGCATGGGAGATCTTTCCATCTTCTGAGGTCTTCTTTGATTTCTCTCTTCAGAGACTTGAAGTTCTTGTCATACAGATCTTTCACTTGTTTGCTTAGAGTCACACCAAGATACTTTATATTGTTTGTGACTATTGTGAAGGGTGTCATTTCCCTAATTTCTTTCTCAGCCTGTCCATCCCTCAAGTATAGGAAGGCTGCTGCTTTGCTTGAGTTAATTTTGTATCCGGACACTTTGCTGAAGGTGTTTATCAACTGTAGCAGATCTCTGGTGGAGTTTTTTGGGTCACTTAAGTATACCATCATATCATCTGCAAATAGTGATATTTTGATTTCTTCCTTTCCAATTTGTATCACTTTGACCTCCTTTTTATGTCTAATTGCTCTAGCTAGAACTTATAAGTACTATATAAAATAGATAGGGAGAGAGAGGGCAGCCTTGCCTAGTCCCTGATTTTAGTGGGATTGCTTCCAGTTTTTCTCCATTTAATTTGATGTTGGCCACTGATGATGTTTAGGTATGGTCCTTGAATTCCTGATCTTTCCAAGACTTTGATCATGAAGGGATGTTGAATTTTGTCAGATGCTTTTTCAGCATCAAATGAAATGACCATGTGGTTTTTTCTTTGAGTTTGTTTATGTAGTGGATTACATTGATGGATTTCCGGGTATTGAACTATCCCTGCATCCCTGGGATGAAGTCTACTTGATCATGGTGAATGATGGTTTTAATGTGTTCTTGTTTTGCATCTATATTCATAATGGAAATTGGCTTGAAGTTTTCTTTTATTTTGGGGTCTTTGTGAGGTTTTGGTATCAGTGTAACTGTGGCCTCACCTGACCTCAAGCTGTACTACAGAGCAGTAGTGATTAAAACTGCACAGTATTGGTACAGTGACAGACAGGCAGATCAATGGAATAGAATTGAAGACCCAGAAGTGAACCCACACACTTATGGTCACTTGATCTTTGACAAAGGAGCTAAACCCATCCAGTGGAAAAAAGACAGCATTTTCAACAAATGGTGCTGGTTCACCTGGTCGTCTACATGCAGAAGATTGTGAATTGATCCATTCCTATCTCCCTATACAAAGCTCAAGTCCAAGTGGATCAAGGACCTCCACATAAAACCAGATACACTGAATCTAATAGAAGAGAAAGTGGGGGAAAGTCTCAAACACATGGGCACAGGAGAAAAATTCCTGACCAGAACACCAATGGCTTGTGCTCTAAGATCAAGAATCGACAAATGGGACCTCATAAAAATTACAAAGCTTCTGTAAGGCAAAGGACACTGTAAATAAGACAAAATGGCAACCAACAGATTGGGAAAAGATCTTTACCAATCCTACGTCCAATAGAAGGCTAATATCCAATGTATACAAAGAACTCAAGAAGCTAGACTCCAGAGATCCAAATAACCCTATCCAAAAATGGGGAACAGAGCTAAACAGAGAATTCTCAACTGAGGAAACTCGAATGGCTGAGAAGCACATAAAGAAATGTTCAACATCCTTAGTCATCAGGGAAATGCAAATCAAAACAACCCTGAGATTTCACCTCACACCAGTCAGAATGGCTAAGATCAAAAACTCAGGTGACAGCAGATGTTGGCGAGGATGTGGAGAAAGAGGAACACTTCTCCATTGCTGGTGGGAATGCAAACTGATACAACCTCTCTGGAAATCAGTTTGGCTGACCCTCAGAAAAATGAACATAATACTACCTGAGGACCCAGCTATTCCACCTCTGAGTATATACCCAGAAGATGCTCCAACGTGTAATAAAGACACAGGTTCCACTAAGTTCATAGAAGCCATATTTATAACAGCCCTTAACTGGAAACAACCCTCCACAGAGGAATGGATACAGAAAATGTGGTACAATTACACAATGGAATACTACTCAGCTATTAAAAACAGTGGCATCGTGAAATTCTTAGGCAAATGGATGGAACTTGAAAATATCATCCTGAGTGAAGTAATGCAGTCACAAAAAAAAATGAACACAGTATGTACTCACTGGCTAGTGGTTATTAGCCCAAAATTTTGGAATACCCAAGAGTCACTTCACAGCAACCCTTGGGCTGAGTGTGAGGTCCCAGATGGAAGAGTTGGAGAAGGGACTGAAGGAGCTGAGGGAGTTTGCAGCCCCTGGGAGGGAGCAACAGTGGCAACTGGCCTGACCCCTCGATGCTCGCAGAGACTGGATCACCAAACAAAGAATACACATGAAGGGACCTATGGTGCTGGCCCATGTGGCAGAGGAAGGTCTTGTTAGCCATCAGGGGGAGCAGAGGCCCTAGGTCCTGAGGGTGTTAGATTCCCCCAGTATAGGAGAATGCCAAGGATGAAAGAGGAGAGTGGGTGGGTGGGTGGGTGGGTGGGGGAGTACCCTCATAGAGGCTAAGGGAGGTGGAGGGAAGAGGGAGGTTCCAAAGGGGAGATCTGGAAAGGGGGAAACATTTGAAATGTAAAGAAAGTATCAAAAAAAAAAAAAAAAAAAGACTAAGTACAATATACCCTGGGGTAAAAGGATGATTTCAGATTGAAAAATAAATGAAGTATAATTTTAAAAAATTTTTAAAAAAGAGTTAAAGATCATTTATACACAGAGTCAAATGCAGGACCAAGGCCAGAGTAGGCTCTCACTTGGCAGAGATCATTGAATAAGAAATCCATGAGCCCTGCTGCCTTCAAATTTCCTGTCAATTAACATGGCTGAAGAATATTCTCCTACAATCCTGAGAGAAGCATGTAAGCTCCCTGGCTGTGAAACATCAACATGCTTGAGAAAGAATAGAGAAAGTCCTGTGTGTGATTCTGGTCCTGATGCTGCTAAGAAGATTCAGGCTGAATCAGTTGGGATGATATCTAGATGTTTCTCCTACTTTGCAGAGCACTTCTGCAGAAGCCAGGTGGTTGGGCGGGAGCACCCCTCTCTGCAGGCAGAGAGAGGCAGGAGGCAAGAGAATCAGAGAGCTCTTGGTTTGTGCTATACTGACAGCACTTTTTCTTTGTACTGAGCAGCTGTGTGAAGGGTGGATGAAGGATATTTGGTTTTAATTGGGAAATGCTATCAATTGTCCTAGACTCATTTAAAAATCCATTAGTATCAGGAAGTAGACAGATTAAGCAATGAGGAAAGGAAAAGAAAAAAGCTGTCAGTACCCTGCTTTGTAGGGAACATACAGTCTGTCTAAGCTTCACCAGCGAGGGGTGTTGCTGAATACTAAGAAGCTGCAAAAGTCAATTTCAAGAGGCTGGGAGGGGAGAGTAGGTGTCTGGGCCAATTCATATGAAGTCCTAAGCAAGCTTGTTCTCACAGCTTCCAAAGATGATATTGCCAAGATCCACACTACATACGTCAGGCCCTTGCAGCTGTTCCTGGCAGCCTGTAGCTGAGCCATCCAGCTGTAAGCCACTCAACACCTGCAGATAGCTCTCCCTTCATTCCCTCCTTACTTAGCAAGCTCTCAAACAGGCTGTCTGTCCTTTTGTGCCTGGAGGAACGGCAGTCTGGAGAGGACACACAGACTGAAGAATGTGCTGGAAGATGAATAAGAGAGAAGGAGGAAAGAAGGGAAGACAATAGTGAAGAAAATAGGGGCTAGAGAGAAGGCTCTTGGCATGCAAGCAAAAGGACCTGACCAGAATCATGTCAAAAAGCTGGGTATGGTGGTGTATGGGTGTAATCCTAATGCTGGCAAGATGGAGACAAATAGACCCCTGGAGCTCTCTAGATGACTAGTCAGCCTAGATGAATCATCAAGCTCCATAAGAGTTAAAGATGCTGTCTTCTAAAACAAGATGTGGATTTGTTGAGTAAGATGTTTGCAGTTGAACTCTGACTTTCACATTCACCTACATGTGCACAAACACATACAAGATAAACGAAGGTACAGAAGCAACTGAAAGGGATAAAGAGAAGGGCTGTGTGCTCATTTTGTAGTATTTCTATAATAAGCAGCACAAATAAGATGTATTAAAAAACAGAAATAGATTCTCTTGGGCTGTGTAGGCTAGAAATCGGAAATCGAGGTATCAATGGGACTAGGCCCCTTGCTCGTCCAGCGGTGCTAGGCCAGGTGCCCTTTGCTGGGGTAGCAAGCATCACTCCAATGTCCATCTCTATCTTCTCCTGGCTATCTCCCTTCTGTTTCTCAGTTCGTCTACTCCAATGGTTTTCAACCTTAATGCTGTGACCCTTTAATACAGTTCCTTATGTTGTGGTGACCCCCAACCATAAAATTATTTTCATTGCTACTTCATAACTCCAATTTTATAGTGTTATGAGTCCTAATGTAAATATCTATGTTTTCCAACAGTCTTAATCTACCCCTGTGAAAGGGTCATTCAACACCCAAAGGAGTCATGACCTACACATTGAAAACCACTGATCTATTCTTTTTATAAAGGTACATTACCCTGGGTTAGAGTCTACCTCAATTCTGTGTGTCTTCATCTTATCTTGATTATGTTTGCAAAGCTCTTTTCCAAAGTAAGGTTCCATTTACTGAGAGTTGAGACTTGTGAGTGAACACAAGTGAACACACTCCAGGCTGTTTAGAAGGCTTCTGTCTGCATAACAGTTCAGGACTGCGGGGCATGGGGGAAATTAGACAAGTACTGCTGAAGAATTCATGGCAGTGTTGAAAAAAATGATAATGGGGCTCAGCCCAGTGGAATTGTTGGGAGCCCAGAAGGCTACTGCCCTTGATCACAGAAAGGTTACTCAGTCCTGCCATTTATCACTGTGTGGGAATCAGATTCACGGATGCCAGATCTGGTGAGGAGCAAATGTCCCAATTTCTAAGTGAAATCCTTTGACCCTCATGTAAACTTAAGCAGCCGTGATTCCCACCCAAGTATGGTACCAGCCAAAATAATCCCATTTGAAAACAAAACTGAGCTATAAGCAGTCAAGTCATGATCACGGTATAGAACCTTAAATTAAAATTTCATTTGCTCTGTGACAGTGGACATCTGATCTCTCTCTCTCTCTCTCTCTCTCTCTCTCTCTCCCTCTCTCCCTCTCTCTCCCTCTCCCCCATCCCTCTCTCTCCCTCTCTCCCTCTTCCTCTCTCTCTCTCTCTCTCTCTCTCTCTCTCTCTCTCTCTCTCTCTCTCCCATCTCTTTCCCACTCTCTCTTTCTCTGTGTGTGTATGTTTCTCTTTCTCTCTGTCTCTCTTTCTCCCCTGCCCCAGGTCACAACTTCCTAATGGAGAATGAGATTGGTCTTAATCACTTCAGTGAGCATAGTGAGAATGTTCAGATGACTGGGGTACCAGACTCACCCTGGAAATGCTAACAGCTTAGATTAAGAAACTAGACATACCACTTCACAGCAACCAGAGGGCTGAGTGTGAGGTCCTAGATGGAGGAGTTGGAGAAGGGACTAAAGGAACTGAGAGAGTTTGCAGCCCCAGGGAGGGAGCAACAGTGGCAACTGGCCTGACCCCTCGATGCTCCTGGAGACTGATCCACCAACCAAAGAATACACATGGAAGGACCCATGGTGCTGGCCACATATGCGGCAGAGGAGGATCTTGTTAGCCATCAGGGGGAGCAGAGGCCCTAGGTCCTGAGGGTGTTAGATTCCCCCAGTATAGGAGAATGCCAAGGAGGGAAGCCGAGAGTGGGTGGGTGGGTGGGTGGTTGGGGGAATACCCCCATAGTGGCAGGGGGAGGGGGGAGGGAATAGCAAGATTCCAAAAGTGAGATCTGGAAAAGGGGAAACATTTGAAATGTAAATAAAGTATGAAAAAAAGAAATTCAAAAAAAAGAAACTAGACATACAAATATTGGGAAATTGAGCAATACCATCTGGTGGTTCTGAACATTATTTCAATGGATTGATTTCAAACTGCTAGAAAATGCTTCACCCACACTAGGGCCAAGTAATTTCTCTTCTTATATTTGACCCCTTTGTATAAGCTCCCCTCTAAATGAGACTGTTCAGTATAAGACTGAAAAGTATGTTTCTAAATGCAGAGAAGTGAATGAGACAGCCTAAGAAAGAGCTGAATGGAGTGGGATCGAAGCCTGTGTCCAGTTTCAATACCACCAAGGATAACGCCTTGAAGTCATTCAGTGTCTGAGGCACTCTATAAGCACCTGAGGTTTATTCAGAGTTGTTTCTCATTCCACTCTGGAATGTTGTAGACAGTGACTAAAATTTACAATCACCCCTATGATATGAATGAAGAAATAAGAGGTAATTCTGAAGTTTTAGGTAAAATTTCCTAATGTCTTTTATATTGGGACAGCTAAATCAAATATTGCTCTCACACTATCTTGAAGTCTGAACATTCAAGTGCATCAGTAAATTGGGTCCAGCCTAGGAGCAGCCACTTTGCAACCTTTGGTCATGACTTCTTGTCCTAACTTTGCTATTTTCTATTTTATGTGACCTTGAGTGAATAACATTCTTATTCATATTCATTCTCTCTCTCTCTCTCTCTCTCTCTCTCTCTCTCTCTCTCTCTCTCT
>JADRCH010000008.1:3264941-3305316 GCA_019843965.1 Rhynchomys soricoides | reverse complement strand
CACACACACACACACACACACACACACCCTTAAAATACATCTTCAATAGCTGAAAGATTGCAAGTGGCATAGCCCATCATATGAACGCAGGCTGTGCAATGTCTCTAAGTTCAGTCATAACACAGTCTTCAATAAGCATTTCTAACACAATGCTAAATCCCTTCCATTAGCCAAGCTATGCAGGTGTGATACAGGATACTGAACTGCTTGTGCTGGATGGGTACCTTTAACAACCTCCGTGAAAGATGGTGAAGGTGAACATGGAAGCCTGGGGGACTGCATAAACTGCAATGAAGGAAAACAAACAAGGAAAGCTGAAGGTCCTTCTAAAGCTTTGCATCTGTTGGCCTGAGACTGCAAATATGGATCCCCCTCCCTTATCCTATGCCAATTTGATTCATACTTCAGAATAAAGGAAATCTAGCTTTAATGTTGGATGTCATTTAATCTTAAAAGCTCTTGATGTGAAAATGAAGGTATCCAGTGGTTTTTCATATTTATTTTTAGCAGAAAACTTTTTTTAAAGAAAGGTAAAGTCTTTTGTAGAATGCAGGCATATAAAATAGAATCAGCTGGTGTCCATCATGTGCTCCCAAAGCATAATAATGATGACGATAGCAATACCCGAATCAGCGAACTCTCGCTGAGAACCTGCCTGGTGCCAAATGCTTTTTATCCTTAGACTTTGCCATAGTGACTCAGCCTTCCAGCAACCCTACAAAGAAACTGAGGCGTAGAGACATTATGTTGTCTGCTCAAGATTACAGCATCTCTCAGTGTGGTAGTCAGATACCAACCTTTGAGTCCATGTCCTTCCCCCATCCCACTGATGGGCTGCCCACCCCAGTCTCCTGTCCATCAAGCCAAGTCATCACAGAAGAAGCATCTGACTAGAAACAACAGCCAGGAACTGAAACACTGGGTGCTTGAGATTTGGAGTTGTATCTTAAATCGGTGTAATTTTGCTGTCAGAGGGGACTTAGCATGTGTGAAATGTCTATCCCAGTTGATGGTCACACAGATCTGTCATTGAACCTCAGCCTTAGCGAACTTGTCATGAAATATTTCACAGGTTCTTTCAAAGCGAAATTTAGGTTTGCCCTAAAGCCTGAAATTCTAAGTCAGGCTATCCTAGATATTTCTCTCTAAATTTTCTAAAGCCCTGCCTCCTCTTTTGAGAAAGATCCAGTCCAAATTGTATTACCTTTATGAAAACAACCTATTGCTGTCTCATTAAATTCATTGTTATAAAGGACAAGAGGACCTAGAGCTTGACACTTGAGACCACTAGAGAGGGCATCTTCAGGAAAGGATACACTCGGAAAACCTGATCAGAAAGCCTTCTTCTGGCCAGATAAACATAAACCTAGCTGCAGTCCCTGGGAAAAAGGAGAGAGCTGTCTCCTGAGTCCAAGGAGGAATGACAACATTCAGAGGTAGGAACATCTTCCAGGAGACTGGAAGGGACAGTAATTCTTGGCTCTACTAAGGTACAATTTCAAATAAAGTAAGACATGAAAGGTTTTAGAGACATGAACGAGAGCCCTTTTCTCCACCTTGGCATATATACAGTTTGGACTGAGTAGCTCTTCTCTGGGGCTATCCTATGCATTGTGGGTGCTCAGGAATATTCCAAGCCTCTTCTCACTAACACACACACACACACACACACACACACACACACACACATTCTTTCTCTTTCTTGCACACACTCACATACCCTCTAATACACACTCTCACACACACTCTCACACACACAGTCACTAAGACACTCACTCACACTTATACACACTCATTCACACAGTCATACACACACACACGCACACACATACACACACACACAGGTAAACTCTCACACACACAAACACCATTAGTGACGATCGAAAATACATTCAAATGAACCCCAACAGAGACCACAGAACAAGATTGTATCAGAGGCATTATTTACTTCCGTGATTCATTAAGATACTTCATGTGACTTAAAAAAAAAAAAAAAGTTTAACTCAGTTTTGTTTTCCACTGCTAAATCTATCCCTCAGTGGATTGGCAGGTGGCCAGGTTGAGGCCAGGGCACAGTCCTTTGCTGTCCTTGTATCTGCCCTGGCTCTATGTCCTCAAGTCAGTTGCTGCGATGTTTAGCTTAATCATCCTGTGGATAGACATCTTCCCACCTCCTGATGCCTCTAACTCCTCTCTTCCCATGGTTGTGAAGCCAGGAGAAAAATGAAAATAAATGTCAAATGTCTCAGCTAAGGAGCTTAACTCCCTCAGCCAGCCTTTCTTTTACTATAAGACATCTTTTTTTCTCTCTAAACTCCAAAATTGTCTTTCTCCCATCAACCTTCTCCAGTAATGACTACTTAGCTGCTTAAAGCACAGGCTTTGGGCTTGGTGTTTGGAGCTGAAACTGTAATCACACCACAGGCTGGCTGCGTCCTGACTCACAAATCTGTTTACTGTTCCCATGATTGTGGGCGAGTCACTAAAGCTCTCTGTGTATTTTTCTGTTTGGTTGGTTGGTTGGGGTTTTATTAATTTAACTTGGGTTTTTTTACAATTTTATATACATATATAATACATTTTATTAATTCTCCCACTCCCCCCGCCATTACTGCCAGCTCCTCTTTATGATTCCTTTCCCAGGGTTCCTGCCTTTTTGTTTTATTTTGTAAACTTTTGGGTGAAACTGGGGACATCTACATGATCTAGAGATTGGAATTATTCAGTAGAGAGTGGTAGGTGCACCACTGAGTGCTCAATTGAAGACAAGAATACTACCTCTCCAGGAACCTGGAGGTAACCGATAGCCCAGCATGGAAAGGTACCAGCTCATTGCCTTGACTTACATTGCTTTGAACTTGATCTGACTGAGACAAGGAGAGAATTAAGAAAGTACAGACACACAGACATATATAAAGGCTGGGATTAGGTAAGCCAATGCAATCTGATGGATACATCAGCATCAACCTGGAGATTCGGCACATTTCTTTTATCTATCTGCATGGTAGCACATTTATGGGATACAGATGAATGGAGAAGGTAGGTTTAACCTATTCCTGTAGAGGGTCTCTGTAGAGGACCAGTCTCAGGCTATAAACATCTGGGAGAAAGCATCTGTGGTCAACACTTTATGCACATACTGTCAGCATCTACACAGATATCAGGGGATAGCTTGCCAGTTCACTGAGCCTTACCCAGGGAAGGCTTTGCTGTTCCCATGGATCTGAAGAATAGACACCACTGATATGGCCATGGTCATGACAAATGATACACATTCGCCCAGAACCTTCTCTGCTTCCCACTCCCCTACAAGCCTCTCCCTAGACCATGATTGGCTGTTGACAAACATGGTCTTGTGCAGGCCCAGTGCAGACAATCACAGCTGTTGTGAGATTGTAATTGTAATGACTGTTGTCATAGCCAGAAGATTGCATTTTGCAGACCTTCTTTCTATCTTGGCTCTTACATTCCTTTACTTCCTTGTCTGTGATGTTCCCTGAGCCTTCAAGGGAATAGTATATAAATGTCTTATTCTGAGCTGAGCAATCAACTGGCCCTTATTCTCAGTACCATGGGCAGCTAAGAATCTCTTACATTTGAAATGTAAATAAATAAAATCTTTTTAAAAAGAGTCTGCATTCATTGCCATTCATTACAAAGAGTAATTGCTCTGGCTAAAACTTTGGTTATCTGCTTTGATTCTATTTTTAGAAACTGGGGGGTGGGGGGTGTCATTCTTATAGAATCATGGCCATGATTTACTGAAACGATATGTATACAGTTTTCCCCCAAAGCACTACTCACTCAGAAAGGACTCAACACATAGTATGCCTCTCTCACCACTGCAGCTATCATCACTGTTCATCATTACTTTACTCCATTTCTCCCTGCTTCCGCTAGAAGATATAACTTCAGGTCCCCAATGGATTGCTTTGAGAACTTCTGTCAAAATAGAGATTTTAAAAAAATCAATTAGAAGTTTTATCATTATATCTTTCAGTCACTCACAGGTCAGTAGCTAAGGTGTTCAGAATAGCTACAATGAACCCAGTTAGAAATAAAAGACAGCAAGTCCCAGGAGGCTCTCAGTGGCACCCCAAACCAGCCTTTACTGCTTTCTTTTTCTGAGCCTCTGAAGAGGCCCTGGACCACTCGGTCCTGATTTCCATTTATAGAAAGTAACTTCTACTGCCTTTACAGAGATGATGCTTGAATTCAGGATGACAATGGGGTTGAAAGATTATCTTTATTATAATAATAATTATACAATGTTTTAATAATATTTATAATGTGCATATGATATTTAATAATAATTACTACTACTGCTAATTTTATTGCTATTATTTACTTACTTAGCAAGTGAAATGTAAATTCCTGCCATGGGATGGCTGACAAGTAAAGTAACTATTACCTTTTTATCAGCAGTGAGCCTTCACTCCGTGCTGCTCACAGTTCCAGTCTGAGGGATCCATCCCTGTAGGACAAGGAGTTCGGGAAAGTTGCCGTTTTTTGGTTTTTTTTTTAATCAGCACAGCTTATGTGTTTCTCATCAAGTCCTATTTCTTTTGTGCAGGTGAACAGTCATGAGAGGTCTGAAAAGTGGAGAGAGCATCATTAGTGAACAGTGTAGCATTGCGTTACCACCTTCAACCTAGAAATGCACAGGCTTGGATCATAATCTGAGCCCTGCCTGCAATTTATTAGTGTGAGAGGGGATTGCTACTGCACATATCTCAAGATATTTTCCTCTCCACTGGTACAAATGGTCTCCAGGGTAGCTAGCCCTCTAGTTACTAGAAGTAGATACCATATATCATTAACCCTAATAAACACAGAGTCAGAGAACACATCAGCTTCTCAGGATTCTATATCAGTCTGTCATGCATTGGAAATGGTAACCCTATCTAATTATTGCATATTCCATGTTCATAGCTGTGTGTCTTCTGCATATGCTTAGTAGGATGGTTCAACATATAAATAATGTTTATAAAGTACTTAACCCAAAGCTTAGAACTTAGTAAATGCTTAGTGAATAGTTTGAAAATAATAGTTATCTAGATGATGATAATAACCGTCTGTAGAAAACAGCTTATAAAAAGACCTCTGAGCTGTCAAGGAATCAGACTTGTCTCTAATTGCTATCATTCGCTACTCTCAGCTTCTAGGGCATTATAGAAAATGTAGCTAAGATTATTCTCTCTCTCTCTCTCTCTCTCTCTCTCTCTCTCTCTCTCTCTCTCTCCCCCCCCCATGTGTGTGTGTGTGCATGTGCGTGTGTACACATGTGAGTGTAGAGGTAAGGGGTTGACATTGGCTGTCTTCTTTAGATACTTCCCTTTCAGACAAAGTCTTTCTTTTCTGCCCGAATAGAATTACAAGCCAACTTTTATGTGGGTGCTGAGGATCTACACTCAGGTCCTCATGCTTCCAATCAAACAGTTTTACAGACTGAGCTATCTCCCCAGCCCTGATCTTATCCACTTCTAATTGCTTATAGTAATAGTAAGAGGCTCAAATGGGCTCTTTAGAAGTGTAAGCACAAAATAAGTTTAACTAATAAGTTAAATGAGGAATTAAAGACTCCTCATTCTTGGTAGATTGCTGCTGTTAACTGTTTTTGTTCCTAATGAGAGTAACTTACAAAACGTACAAAGGGAGTTAACCTACAATCTCTGCTAGCATGTTCCTAGACAAGAGACCAATATAAGTGATCCTGGAAAATAACTGAAAACACAGTTGGTATTAGTCCTCCTTTGGACCTTTATGGAGGCTAAATGTATTGACTAATTGCATTAGTACAATAAGAGGTGTTGGGGCATTCTGTATAGCCATTCTGTTTGCTAAGTGTGTAGAAGCGTTTCTTCAGAGCTATTTGTCTTTCCTTCCTCTCTCTTCAGGGTAAAAGAATGTTTGAAGGCAGACAGCTGGTGATGGGCTTACTTGGGATCAGTTCATAAAGCATGACTGCTTTCAGGATTGCTGTTTGGACAAGTCTGGGAGAGGGCTCAGTCCACTGTTGGACACAGCAGAGACTGTTGCAGAATAAACACGCAACTTCCTAAAGATCATTTCTGTGTTTTGAATAGCTCCCTAACAGAAGAGGAACAAGAAGAAGGGAGGCCATTTCTACACCATGAGCTTATCACATCCCATTGAGATAAGAGCCATGGCAATCAAAAGCTATGAAGGAATGGTACATTTCCCAGAGGAGACTGACAACAAGATGGGAATGGGGTCAACCAAAGGCCCAAAAACTCTTGCTACTGCTAATTATTCTTGCAGGGATAAATTAAGAAAGACACAAATACTAAAAGAACTCTTGATACTCAAAAGCCTTCCATATGTTGCAATAATTAGCATTAAATAAGCCAAGGACAGGCAGTTCCTAAGTAATAATGACTAATTTAACACTAGTTTGGGGTTGATGGCACTGGCTATTTCTGGACCAATTACAAAAGAGAAGCAAAAAATTAATTAGTGATGGCATCATTTAGTGTTCTAAAGAAACCAGATAGCACTTCAGATACTTAAAGAGAACCTCAATTGGAAAACTATAAACCCTCAGTGGGGTAGAACCAAGGCTAATAAATGATGGCCACAACATGACTCCACACTTGGGAAACTGTCCGTAATGAAATGAAATGCTTTGCCAAGTTACAGCTTCACCATCAAAGGTGAACAAGCACAGAATGGCCTGCAGGCTCTGAGGGTTTATGGTTCTCCTTGAATTTTCATTAAGTTACAGGGCATATAAAATAAGAATGAGCTTTGACAGTTAGCCCTGAAAAACTCAATTTGGGGGCTGGAGGGATGGCTCAGCAGTTAAGAGCACTGACTGCTCTTCCAGAGGTCCTGAGTTCAATTCCCAGCAACCACATGGTGTCTTACAATCATCTGTAATAAGATCTGATTCCCTCTTCTGGTGTGTCTGAAGACAGCTACAGTGTACTCACATAAAGAAAATAAATAAATAAATCTTTTTTAAAATCAATTTTGGTCTAAGTTACCTTTGAAAATCCTTTACGATGAAAAATATAATATGTGCATGCTTTTATTCATTATAACCTTGGTCAGTTAAGATCAGTGCCTCTGGGAGCAATGCTTTCAAAATGGGTTTCTGGAAACACAGGATTCACTTTTAGTGGCCTTAGGAGGTTTTAAGCTGAAGGGACTGTGGCTGTTCATGTTTTTACCTGTGTGTTCTTTGGGGAATATGTTTTAAGAGCAGATGGGATGATAGAAGGAACACATGCATATCAATGTATGCTTGAGTATGCACCATATACAATTGAAAGTATCAATATAAAATCAGATATACTGTTGGCCTATGACTCATATAGGAACTAGGCAGGGGTAAAATATGAGCCTTCTCATCCTTGTTAAACTTCCAAAGACTATTCTCACCTCTATCATATAGAATTCGATTGAATAACTCATTATATTCGGGGTATAATAGAAAAGAATAAAATTTACTTTCATACTTTTTATTTTCTGTTGTAGAATTTATTATGTACTATAATATGATTTGATCTAATCTACCCTCCATTCATATTTTTATGTATTTTAGATTGACACAATCACAAAAATAAAATACAGAAATTTTTCATCGCCATCAAAAATTTCCCTCGAGCCTAGTCCCTTTACAGTTACCATCCTGTCTCTTTCTTACCCTTAGATATTGTGAGCCATGGATCTACCTTCCACTACTAGGGATTTACTTTCTTTAGAAATGCATATAAATTAATTTAGAATAATGTCTAAAATGGATTCACATTGTTGACTTTCTCAGTAGTTCTTTTTTTCTTATTATTAGTAACAAGACCACACATCTTCCAGTTTCAATGGCTCTCTGACTTTGGAAATAAAAATATAATTCCAAATTCAGTGGCTCTCTGAAACTTTGGAAACAAAAAACATAATTCCACCACTCTTGTATCCTTTATGCCTCTAAAACCATTACCATGTGTGCAATACTGCTAAATCCCACTGCCAGCTCGAGATGGACCTCTGTCGCCTTGAATCATCTTCATGGCTTGTGTATGCAGTTGCCTTTAAGGAGCAGAAAACCTCTTGAGCCTCCACCTTTCACAAGCTGGATACTTAGCGAGGTGGCAACTTGCTGCAAAGGTACTTTTCCCATTGTTCTAGTATAGAGTAAAAAGTCTCTACTAACTAATGCCCCTTAACAATTACAGCCTCTCTTTCGACTCATGCCATGGCTGTAACATTAAGCATCCTTCTTCTCCTTTTCTCTTGAAGCTGTACAATTTGTTATTTCTTTTTGCTTCACTTGCTAATTTTCATTGTGGATATGTATAACAATGATCAGTAATCACCATGCAGCCAAAGAAGCCAGTCCACTACTTTTTAATTTAGTCTCTAGTTCATAAGACTGCCAAAATATCACATGAATATCCTCTAGACGACCAGTTGCTAAAAGAGACTTCGTGACCTGAAACCTCCTGAGCTGTTTGTATTACTCTCACAGTTTGTATTACACAATTTGTATCTCACAGTATCTATTAGTCTCAACACTTCTTCCATGCAGGCAGCTGCTAGAATGGCTGATAAAGCTCTGCTTATAGAATTCAGCCACATTTCTAGTTCAATATTCCTAAGCCTTCCACATTCCCCTCAAAAATAACACAATTGGTTTCTTCACAGGAACAGCTTCATATTTTGTGGTACCCACTTCTGTATTCATTACTTTTCTTTTCTTTTTTTCTTTTTTTGTTACATTTTTTTATTATTTTTTTCATATTTTATTTACATTTCAAATGTTTCCCCCTTTCCAGATCTCCCCTTTGGAGCCTCCCCATACCCTCCACCCTCCCCTTGCCACTATGGGGATATTCTCCAACCCACCCTCCCACCCACCCACCCACTCACTCACTCTCTGGGGGATCTAACACCCTCAAGCCCAAGGGCCTCTCCTCCCCCTGATGGATAACAAGACCCTCCTCTGCTGCATTTGTGGCCAGCACCATGGGTCCCTCCATGTGTATTCTTTGGTTGGTGGATCAGTCTCCAGGAGTATTGGGGGGTCAGGCCAGTTACCACTGTTGCTGCCTCCCTCGGGATGCAAACTCCCTCAGCTACTTCAGTACCTTCTCCAAGTCCTCCATCTGGTACCTCACATTCAGCCCTACTGTTGCTGCAAAGTGACTCTTGGGTATTTCGAACTTTTGGGCTAATCACCACTTAACAGTGAGTACATACCATGTTCATTCTTTTGTGACTGCGTTACCTCGCTCAGGATGATATTTTCAAGATCCATCTATTTGTAAAGTTGTTACTTTTCATTACTGTGATAAAACACCATGACCAGAAGTGACTTAGGAAGAGTTTATTTTGGCTTACAGTTTCAGAGGGAGAGTCTATGATGGACATGGGAGGCATGGCAGCAGACAGCTAAAGCAGGAAAGGGAGAAGCCACAGCTTCTTCTACAAATATGAAGCAGAAAGAATGAACTAGAAGTGAGGTGAGGCTATAAACTCTTAAAACCCTATCCCCAGTGGCATATGTTCTCCATCAGGACTCCAGGATCTAATGTTTTATAGCATCGCCAAGCAGTGCAATCAAACACATGAGCCTATAGAGTGTCTCATGTAAACCAGCACACCCCACTGAGTTAGCATGGCACCTTTGCTAAAAGTAACAAACCAAAGAAGGCCTACTTTTATGTTATCTAATATATTCCATTGATCTACATATGTTTACTACAATAATTTCCTGTCTTAATTTATACTTATAGTAACTATAAGTTACTTAGAATTCTGACTAAGTTGTCAAGAATCTTCCCTTTCAAAATGGTGTTATTTCGTGTTCTACGAAATTCATATAATTTTTAACTGTAACTTCACAGCATCTTGCAAACAATTTTGTTAAAGCTTTGACTGGATATCACTAAATATACATTATAACTGTCAACATAGTATACAATTATTAATTTAAGTGTTTTTCTGTTCTTTTATAAATATCTTATCATAAGTGAGAGAACTTGATTTTTTTTAATTCATTTGTCCTATGATCTTTTTATTATATTGAATATGTAAAGTCAATGTTAGTCTTCTTTTAGTTATTACTAATACATAAATATAATGGACTTTTGTAGATTAAGCTTGTATTCTCTGACTATATCTCTACAGAAAATCTTACATTTGGGGATTTTCAATACATATTTTCATACTGTGCACAAATCAAGGCAATTTTACATTTTCCTTTTAAATGTGTGCCACTTTTAACAGTGTGTCTTACTTTCTTGCACTGCCTAAATCCACTAATACAAGGTTCAATGAACGTTGTGGGGAAAGATCCTACTCTTGATCATGATCTGGGGGAAACACATTCAGTCTTTCATGCCCAAGTATACTATTGGCTGAAATCCAATCTCATAAGATAACTCTATGAAGTGAAAAGATTTCATATACAGCTACCTGGATGGTCTATCAAGTAAAACAATTGTCATGTAAGCTTGACAACCTGAGTTCGATCACTAGAATCCATTTAAGATAGGAGAGAACTAACTCTGTAAAGCTGCTCTCTAACCTCCATATGTGTGCTCCTCTACACACACACACACACACACACACACACACACTACTAATAGATAATTTTAAAGGTCCCAGTTTGCTTACCTTTTTCTTCATAAACAAAATTTGGATTTTTGTCAAAAGGTTTTGTTTTGTTTTGTTTTGTTTTTTTAACTATTAAGATGGTCCTGTATTTTTAACCTTTATTTTATTAATATGCTGAGCTAAATTGAATTTTATATGTTAAATCCTATCTCATGTTTCTGGAACAGTTCCTAGTTGACCACTGTCCATTATGCTTTCTGTATTGTACTGGATTTGATTCGCTAATATTTTTAAGGGATTTTTAGCCTGTGTTCATTAGGGATATTGGTTCACAATTTCCTTTTGATGTGCTGGTAATAATAAGATTATTAAACAATTTGAGAAAAGTTTCCTTCTCTTATATTTCCTAAAGGAATGTGTATATGACTTGTCTTACTTCACTTTAAATATTATGTGGAGCCCACACTGAGGCTCTCGGTGTCTGTTCTTGAGATTTTAATTTTAATTTGACTTATGTATACATGTGCATTTGTGTGGGAGTGAGTATCTATACTGTATCACTGGTAGTGCCCACAGAGACCTGAAAACAGTGAAGAATCCCCTGGAGCTGGAGATACCAATGGTTATGAGCTACCTAGAATGGGTGCTGGGAGCCAAACTCAGATTCTCAGGAACAAGAAAAAAATGATCGTAACCACTGAGCTATCTCTCTAGCCTCAAGACATTTTAAATTAAATTTTGTAACTGGCATAAGATTATTTGTAATTTTTGTCTCTTTTAGGGTCAGTTTTTACCAGTTAATACTTTTCAAAGAGTTATGTGCATTGTTAGTTGTCAAACTTATTGCCATGAGAGTCGTAACATTCTTTTATCTTTTTCATTACTGAAGTGTGTAGAGTGTGTGGTGACAGCACTATCTTATTTCCTTTGTCTTCTTGAACCATATAACATTTTACAAAGCATGTTAATCTTTCCAAAGAAGCAACTTGAGGGTTGAGTAACCTCATATATATAATTAACTATCAATAATTCTATATTTGTCTTTATATTCTTCCTTTTATTCAGAATGTAGATCCTTGACTTTATTATTATTATTATTATTATTATTATTATTATTATTATTATTTTATTTTTATTATTATTATTAGATTTTTTTTACAGTTCAGTCATTATCCCCCTCCCAGTCTGCCCTCTGACAGTTCCTCATCCCATACCACCTCCCCCATCTCCACGAGGACGCCCCCACCCCACTAGACATACCCACTCCCTGGGGCCTCAGGTTTCTTGGGGGTTAGGTGCACCTTCTCTCACTGAGGCCAGACCAGGTAGTCCTCTGCTGTATGTGTGTTGGGGGCCTCATATCAGATGGTGCATGCTGCCTGGTTGGTGGCTCAGTGTCTGAGAGATCTAGGGGGTTCAGATTAGTTGAGACTTCTGCTCTTCCTATGGGGTCACCCTTCTCCTCAGCTTCTTCCAGCTTTTCCCTTCCGGCTTTTATTTTATTAGCACATATTCATTATACAAAATAGTGAGGCTTTGTTTTCACATTTTATTGTGTGTGTGCACTATTTGCTGTGGACTTATTCATCCCCTTTGACCTTTTTCTGTGCTGCTCTCATCTCTTAATGCCCCCTTCCTCTTTCCAGAGAGTCTCACATCTGCTTTCAAGTGTTATTGTTGTTTGTAAGTCTGGATTCCACATATTAGAGAAAATATGATTTTTGTTTATCTGGACCTAGCTTCTTCTGCTTTGTATGATTCTCTACAGTTGTTTGACCCATTTCCTAAATAGTATCTTTTCCTCGTAATGGCTAAATAGTATATATATCACAGTTTCCTTTTCTAGCCAAGTATTTATAGTTACCTAGATTCCATAACTTGGCTATTGAAAAAAATAGTTTATAAATAAGAATATGTAGTTATTTCTGTGTATGCTCCTTTCAATTCCCTCAAGGGTTCATCTAAAAGTAGTTTAATTGAGTCATAATTCAGTTCTGATTTTAGATCTTTGATGAACTTCCACACCAATTTACACACTATCTTCACTAAGTTATATCTCACCAACAGTGTTTAAGGGTTCCTATTTTCATGCATCCCCACCAAAGTTCCTTGTTTGATTTCTTGATGATAGCCTTTGATGGGGGGTGGGGGGAATGGATCTTAGCATAAATTTGATTTATAGCATAAAGTTGATATATATAAATTTATATAAATTTGATTGATATATATGATGATGGGTCAATGTTGGCCATTTTTATAGACTTATTGGCTATGTGTATTTAATCTTTGGGGGATTATTCAGCTTATTTGCCTACTTTAGCTTAAGCATATACACCAACCCCCTTTGCTGTGCCTAGTATTCACTACTAATAGCTCTATCTAATAAAGGAAAGCACATTCTGGTACCAAAGAATTAATCACTATCTGGTAGAGTAGTCTTGGACTAATTACTTTATCTATATTTGTCTCATATCCCTCATCTACTTGTTCAGCATGACAGGGAACTGAGCTAGCAGGCCAGAGGATGCAGACATTTAAAGTGCAGAGTAGACTTGAGATCTGCAGGCATAGTTCTGGTCCTACAGTCTGTGATGCTTTGGCCCTGCACAGAGCTTTCCTTTCCTTAGCTGTGTTCTCCACCTCTACAAAACAAGGTCAGGTGAGTCCATGATGGGCTCTGTCCACACTGAATGATTTATACATATCACCAGGCACAGTGCTAGGCTTGGGACTTCAAATTATGTTTTTATGCACCAAACATTTACTGATGCATCCTATGGGTTTTTTAAATTCTGCTTGTCACTCTGACATATCATCAGACTCATTGCTGATTTAAAGAAGCATGGACAGGAACAATAACAAAGAACGTGTAGCTTCAAGAAATAGTCTCATCCTCTCTTCTTTAAGATTCTTCATATCTATGGAGTAAGATTGAAATGTGTTGACTTGACAGCCAAGCCTGTCTGTATTCTTTCATCTCTCTTATGGTTTCTCACTGTCAATAGGTCTAGCATGGTCCATTCCAACACACACTATATTTCTGATATCCTGGCCTTCCTTTTTTGTTCTTCGACTCTGTTGCCTGGGTCTACTCCTAGAAATTCTTATTTCAAGTCCAGTATAACCTAATAGGCTCTTTCTACTCTCCTTTCTACTGTTGCCACCTCTTAGATGATGTTTTTCAACCCCTCAAGCTTCACTTACACCTCTGTTCCTGTTCAGCCCTTATTCAATTTAGCTACTCTATCTAGTTGCATTCATGACACAATTTACCCTCTAGTTCTGCTAAGCTCCCCCTAGTGCTGACGAGCAGGAATACATCGTAATCGGCTTTGGAATCCACCTTAGCTGCTACAGAGCTCAGCACACAGGTGGGTCACAGTGGTTGCTTCAAAAGAAAAGAAGGAAAGAGGATGAGATGAACAGAAAGAATTGTGCTGTAAAAGGCTCTCTGTGAGCTCAGACCTGTGGTCACAATAAGTATGAGCACATGTTATATCTAACCAAATGAGCTGCCAAGCCAATCTAAGGTATCCAGAAATGAAAGAACAAGTGTCTTCCTTTCATCATAAATGTCTGAGAGACTTTTATTGCATGCTGGCCCAACCATGAAATCCTAGACAATCTGGATTCTTCAAGGACCTGATGACAATTTAACTCAGTATCTACATATTCAAAATATACAAAGTAAAGCCAGGACAGATTTATCTCTGTCCCCCAATCCCAGAGAAGAATTCAGCAAATAATCAACATAGATATGACTAGGTTTGGAAGATCCTGCCTGTCATTACTACAGTTCACTTCATTCGTTCCTAAAGCCATGCCAAGACTTTGTCTCATTTTTATTGTCCTCGGCCAGGGCCTTGGCTTCCATCCCTACCACTGGGTTGGACCTGAGGTATAGTGGTAGCTCATTCAAGAGTCTAGAGACAGTAGATTGTCACATTCTAAGACATTAGAGCTGACAGCAGTAGGTCTTATCTGATGAAGTTTAAGGAATAGATGCCACAGACAACTTTCACTTGCCTTCTCTGTTTTTACAGTAGACTAGCAGAAGTCTCAAAACTCACAAAAGCTATTATGTTGAGAGTGAGCTTCTTTATGTGGGAGTGGTTCTAATTAAAATCATCCAGGAGACAAGGCTGAGGGAAGAGAGTCCACAAATGCTCTCATCTGCAGCCCCATGTGCCCTCTTTCTATAGAGTCACAGAATTTCATTCACAGCACCCACATATAATAACACATATAAGAATATTATCAACCAGGGATGTTCACTTAAGGCCTTATACTAAGATTCCACTGGGACTCCATTGCAAAGCATTTGCAGAATACCTTACTTAGCAGTTAGATAGGCCTGTGTAAACTTTATATAACACTTACACCCCTGAGACCTCATCCCATTAGGAATAGGTCTGAGTTTCCCTCTTTAAAGATGAGGCTAGAGATGCCTAGCCCTGTAGTATGTTTAAAGCTCAGAATCTGTGCCTTCAATGCCCATGATAAGAAGGTATACACAGTAGGAACCCTAGGAATGTTGGCTCATGTTAATAGCACTTTCTAATGCCTTCCTTTCTCACTCTTCTTTCTCTTTTCCCTGCTTATTTTTCCAACTTTCTATCTTCCCTTGACATCATAGGAAGCCATTCCACTTGTTGTGAATAAAGAAGTTTGGAATTCAAAGGAACCAAATTCTCACAGTACTTGGGGGTAACACACCCCAAGGGATGGCTTCTGATAGTGTCTGTTTAACAAAACAGGTTGTCCATCGGGGCTGAAATGAACAAGACTCACACTTTGTGATGACTTATCTCTGCTCTGGAACTGGTGTAAATTGAAGATGAAAATGTGTTTTCCAAAAATATTCAGAAGCTGATGGTGTCTGTGCTTGTCTCATCTTCAGTTAGGCAACAGTCTTTCCTGGGCTTCTCTTCTGAACCCATATAACCAGGGTCAGATGCCAGAAAGTGTCTCTGAAAAAAAGAGCTCAAGCCTCTCCCAGGTTAGGCTTACTATACAGGGATCACCTAGAACAGACTAGAATACTATTGATCATATAAAGCAAATTCTTAGTAAGATCATAGACCTGACATCATGCTAAGCTTGGCTTTCACATCTTCAGCTGGCCTTCCTGATGTTCCCTGAAATGGTCCAGGGATTTGGCAGAAAGAAAAATTTTATCTAGACCCATACCCTACAATGGAGATAAACCTTCCATGTAAGCTGTCTCTAAAATACCTTGTCCTTCACCACTACCACCCCATTCTCCTCCCCTAAGCTTTATGGAACTGTAGTCTTTGAAAAAGCAGAAGTAGCCAGGCAGTGGTGGCACACGTCTTTAATCCCAGCACTTGGGAGGCAGAGGCAGGCAGATTTCTGAGTTCAAGGTCAGCCTGGTCTACAGAGTGAGGTAGTTCCAGGACAGTCAGAGCTACACAGAGAAACAAAAACCAAGAAAGAAAGAAAGAAAGAAAGAAAGAAAGAAAGAAAGAAAGAAAGAAAGAAAGAAAGAAAGAGCAAAAAATTTTGTAATTCAAAGCCTCAATTTCTAAGGTGTTGAAACTCTGAGTCAAAAATTTACCACTTGCTTCCCTTCACCCCTTCACAAAACTGTCACATTCAGATGGATCAGTTACCATAAGACCTACACACTGTCCACCTGAGATTCCAGTGGTACGTCCATGTTGCTGAAAGGCAACTGAGCCTGATAAGAGGACTGGATACCCATGCACTGCTCTTCTCTCTGCTACAAGAGCATGACAGAGAATGTGCTTCTCCAAGCAAGTGATCTCTGAAGAGTAACTGAAGTATACTTAGCCAAACATTTGTTTCCATATATTAAACATATACCTTGCTTCTCCTGATTAGCTTCAAATTATACTTCTTCTGTTAGCAATCCTTCATCTGTCTCATGGTGATTCACTTTCCTTCTCTTCTAGATTAGACATCATCATTTCCATTTGTAAACTTATCAAGTTAGATGAGTGAGTCTTCTTGCTTAATGTATTACTTCAATGGGTTATTACTTTCTACATGCAAAGAATTTGTCTAGGCATTCTAAAAAAAAAAAATTAATGGCCAAAATCCTTTTCTCTGTTTCATTTGTATTTTAGCAGTAGATAGTAAGCTATAAGCAAACAAGAAAATAATAAAAATGGGTTATTAGACAATGATAAATGCTTTTTTGTTCCTAATATATTTTATTTCAATTTCCATAATTATTATCTGTGAGCAATTACAATACCATTATTTTCTTTCTAATTGTTATATATTTTTCATTATTCATTTTATTTCTTGAGATTCAAATATAATCGCATCATTTTCTTTCCCCTTCCCTCTAAACCTTCCTAAATACCCCTCCTTGTTTGCTTTCAAATTCATGGATTTTTATCCATTAATTTTTGTTACATAAATATACAGACATATACATATATACTCCAAATATAACCTGCTTGGTTAGTATCATGCTATTTGTATGTTTCAAGGCTGACCATTTGGGATTGGCTAACCAGTTGGTGTGTTCTTCCCTAGGGTAGACTATTTCTCCGGCTGTCAGCATTCCTTAGTTGCCTGTAGTCCATTGCATAGGGTTGACACCTCTGGAGCTTTTCCTCACCCCTGTCCACTTTAACAGGTCTCTTGTTGTTGTCCTTGTTCATCTCAGGTTCAGGCAGGCATGTTGTTCTCATGTGCTACTCTGAAATGCTGACTTCCTTTGCAGAATTAAAACTAGTCCGATAACATGATTAATGTTCATCTTCTCATCAAAACATAGGCTTCGTGAGGCTGAAGACTTAGTCCACATGTCCCCTGCTATGTTATCAGTGCTCTAGCCTCAAGGTACATTTGATTAGTATTTATAAGAATAAATACTAATAAACAATACCAACACCCAGGCAGTCAGCATTTCTCCATATTGCTTGCTATCTTAGGAATGAGCACGACATTGGTACTGTTTGTCTCACACATTCACACTTTTTCATTTGTGGTTTAGAAAAATTGATCATGGCCACTGTTCTGACCAAAACAAACAAACAACAAAAAATCTCTCTTTGCCTCATCTAGATCAAAGGAAAGTTCAGCTACACGTTGGCATCAGCAGGAACTCTAAGATTCCAGGCACAGCAGTGTAGCCTGCTCCTTCTGAAGCTGAAATCAATGTACCCAGTTGTACTTTAATTAGAAGTGTTCCTACTCTGCCTCCATCCCCAGATTCTGCTTTCAAGGTGTCCCACATCTCCAGGCTTGCTTTCCTTCCCTAGATGGCTTAGCTTGCCATGCATAGCTGGAGAAGGCAAGAAAAGGGCATGGAGCCAATTAGATTGAAATGGAATGTAGTCTTTAGAGGCCCTTGTCAGGGTAAAGAATATTGGATGTTCCCGAAGATGACAGATGCTTCTTTATCTGGGCTGACCTCAGGGGTTAAAGGTCACTTGTAAATAAGATTTGCTCCATTTGTTATGGCAAATCCTATTCTCTGTGTCTTTCTTTCTTTCTTTCTTTCTTTCTTTCTTTCTTTCTTTCTTTCTTTCTTTCTTTCTTTTTTAATCCCTGAGTCTTTCATTGTATATTGACATACCTACTTACTAACAGAAAGGCCACTTGCTCTAGAATTAACATTTCATGTCCTTTGTGACACGTGAGGTAGTAATCAACAGTTAAAATGGGTTTGAAAGGGCATTGGTGATCACCTTACACTGTGCTGGGATATCACATTAGAAGGGAAAGAGGAATGAACTCTGTGGTGATTGCACAGATGGATGAACCCCTAACAGTTATTTCTCCTGGGTTAGCTGGGAGAAGATAAAAGCAGGCTAAACCTCATTATCAGGCCTTTATGTTGTTGATAAAATCTTTGATATGGATGATATTCCATGGAATGTAATTTTCAAAGGAAATAAGACCACATCTATTCGTGAACAACCACTTTTAATTAAAATTAACCCATATTTATGGACTCTTTGAATCCATGAATTCATCGACATATGTGTCAAATATATTTAATTACCACTTGGAGTGTACTCACTGAGTGGGGGTGGGAGGGTAGCAATTGTTCCAATGCTTTGCAATGTTATTTCCTAGCAGCCTATGACTTAGAGCCAGTGTTAGTGTCAGTCTCACATAAATATCTTGTCGGAGGTACTGAGTGATTAGGAAGGACTCCTTGTATCTGTGGGTTGTAACATGGTTATTCTGTACTTTATGATGAAAATCCACTTATAAGTGAGTATATACCATGTTTGTCTTCCTGAGTCTGGGTTACCTTAATCAGAATGATCTTTTCTAGTTCCATCCATTTGCCTGCAAATTTCACGATGTCATTGTTTTTAATGGCTGAGTAATATTCCATTGTGTAAATATACATTTTCTTTATCTGTTCTTTGGTTGAGGGACTTCTAGTCTGTTTCTAGTTTCTGGCTATTACAAATAAAACTCCTATGAACACAGTAAAACAAGTGTCCTTGTGGTATGGTGGGGGCTTCTTTTGGGTATGTGTCCAGGAGTGGTATAACTATTCCCAATTTTCTGAGAAACCACCAAATTGAATTCCAAAGTGATTGGACAAGTTTGCACTCCCACCAGCAATGAAGGGGTGTTCCCCTTGCTCTACATCCTTTCCAACATGAGCTGCTGCTTGAGTTTTTTACCTTAGTCAATCTGACAGGTGTAAAATGGAATCTGAGAGTCATTTTGATTTGCATTTACCTGGTGACTATAGACATGGAGCGTTTCCTTAAGTGCTTCTCAGTCATTCAAGATTCTTCTGTTGAGAATTCTCAGTTTAGATCTGTGCCCCATTTTTAAATTGGGTTATTTGGTTTATTGATGTCTAGTTTCTTGTGTTCTTTCCATACTTTAGATATCAGCCCTCTGTTAGATGTAGAGTTGGTGAAAGTCTTTTCCCATTCTGTAGGCTGACATTTTTGTCCCTTTTGATGGTGTCCTTAGCCTTACAGAAGCTTTTCAGTTTCATGAGGTCCCATTTATTAATTGTTGATCTTTGTGCCTGAGCTGTTAGTGTTCTGTTCAGGAAGTGACTCTTGTGCCAATGTGTTCAAAGCTTTTCCCCATTTCTTTTCTAACAGATTTAGTTTATCTGGTTTTATATTGAGATCTTTGATCCACTTGGACTTGAGTTTTGTATAAGGTAGATAGATAGATAGATAGATAGATAGACAGACAGATAGATCTGTTTTAGTTCTTCTACATACAGACATCCAATTACACCAGCACCATTTGTTGAACAAGGAGGGGATGCTTGGATCTCCCTGAGAAGGGGAAACATATTAGACATCAGGGGTGGATGGATAGAGGGGGCTTGGTGGGAGATGGGTAAGGATGGGAATAGGAGGGATGAAGTGGGATGATGAGAGAGGGAGAGAGTACTAGGAGAGACAACTGGATTGGGGAGCACCTCTGGGACAAGCTACAAATGTAGGAAAATGGATACTCCCAGTATTCTATGGGGGTGACCCTAGCTAAGACTCCTAGCAATGTGGGATATAGAGCTTAAACTGGAAATCTCCTGTAGCCAGGCAGGACTTTCAATAGAGGGATGAGACATCAACACAGCCACAAAACCTAAGACCCATAATTTGTCCTACCTACCCCTACAAGATGTGTAGAGATAAAAGACAGAATAGAATTTAAAGAAAAGGCCAACCAATGACTGGTACAGCTTGAAACTCATGCCGTGAGAAGTACCATCCCCTGACACTATTAATGATATTCTACTGTACTGGCAGACAGGAGCCTAGCATTAACTGTCATCAGAAAGGCTTCACCCAGCAACTGATGGAAACAGATGCAGAGACCCACAGCCAAACATTAAGTGGAGCTTGGGGAATCCTGTGGAAGGGGTGGGGGAGTAATGGAGGAGCCAGAGGGGTCACAGTCACCACAAGAAAACCAACAGAATCAACAACCTGGGCATATATGGGCTCATAGAGACCAAACTGCCAACTAGGGAGCATGCATAGGACAGACCTAGACCCTCTGCACATATGTAACAGTTGTGCAGCTGGGTCTTCATATGGGACTCCTAAAGTGGGAGCAGAGGTGGATCCCTTTCCCCTAACTGGGCTGCCTTGTCCAGCCTCAGTAGAAGAATATGTGCCTAATCTTACTACAACTTAACATGCCAAGGCTTGTTGATATTCATGGGAGACCTCCCTTTTTCTGAGGAGAAGGTGGAGAGGGGTTGTGGGGGGAGATGAGAGGGAGGGACTTGGAGGCAAGAAGGGAGGTAAAGCTGATTGGAAGATAAAGTAAATAAATAACTTAATCAATAAAATAATATAAAAGGACTCAGCCGTTATGTGGCAGCACTGTATCTGTAATAGAGTAAGATACATCGAATTGTAGGAAAAGAGATTGAAATCAAGCTCCAAACTGGATGTTCTATAAAGATGAAAGTTATCAGGGGAATCTCAGAGAATTGAAAAACAAAGATATTAATTTTTTATGTAAGGAGTTGGTGTCAGGCAATGGAAAGTTCTCAGAAGTCTTGGCAAGCACACAGCTGGTCTCTGGGCTCCTGTGTTTTCTCTGAAACACTGGTCTGTGAACTCACTCACAGCTGGAAGGTAGCCTTACTGGGGATGAACACAGGAATAGCCCCTATTCCTTCATCGCTGCCATCTAGTCTCAGGCTTAGTTCTCATTCATCTCCCAGTCAAATGTGACTTTAATATATATATATATAATTTATTTTTATAATAAAGTTGAATTGTTAGAGAATTTTAGAGAAATGTTCCATATAACAGTACAAATCAATACAGTACTTCTAATGAACAGTTTACCAACAAGTGCCAAAGTATAAATTGTGCCTAAAATTTTATCTAGTAAACTTATTACTAGGAATTTATGTTGACAAAAATATGTATGTACTGTGGGATATCTATCACAGTATTATATACAATGGTAAATTATGAGAAACCCTTTCAAAATTAAATACAGAATTAATAAATTATGAAATGACTTGTAGACATTTCTATAATAATTAAAATGCTATTTTTTGGCTAAAACTTTAGAATCCAATATTATTATCATCTTATACTTTTACATTACAAATATGATTAAAATAAATTAAATCATTTTGTAAAAACATTATGCAATTGGAAATTATTTCTGACAGATCAACTCTTGAAGTTTTATAGACCATTCATTTTTTTTCTCCTTTGAAATGACAAAAGAAAGTTGACTTCAGACAAAATAGCACACAACCTAATCTCATAAATCACACATTTAATGTTACTTGTTTTCAGCGGGCTTTGAAAACCTTACTACTGTCACACTCAGCTAGAAATAAGTTGACAACCCCTGACTAAATTCAGAGAAAATAAATACTAGTCTTCTAAAATATATAGGACTCACCTCCCTAATATGAACATAAAATTGAAATACCTCCAATATTCTCCCTTGAAGGTATGTTAGCTTCACTCTGAGCAAAGAGCAACTTTCCTTTGTGTTTCCCAAGGCCATTACACTGAGATTCATCAGATACCTATAACACTTGCTGAAGTTACCCCTTAAATATTTCTATTTGACCAGTACGAAGCATCCTTCCTTATCTTTTTTCATAACTTTTGGTTGAAAGTTGATTTTATTCAATATTAGAATGGCTACTCCAGCTTGTTTCTTGGGACCATTTGCTTAGAAAATTGTTTTCCAACTTTCACTCTGAGGTAGTGTCTGCCTTTGTAACTGAAGTGGTGCGTTTCCTGTATCCAACAAAATGCTGGGCCCTGTTTACTTATCCAGTCTGTTAGTCTATGGCTTTTTATTGGAGAATTGAAACTTACAGAACTCCAGATAGACTGAACCAGAAAAAAATCTTTCCCATCACATAATAATCAAATACCAAATGCATTAAACAAAGAAAGCATATTAAAAGCAGTAAGGGAAAAAGATCAAGTAACATATAAAGGCAGACCTATCAGGATTACACCAGACTTCTCACCAGAGATTATAAAAGCTAGAAGATCCTGGGCAGATCTCATACAGACCCTAAGGGAACACAAATGCCAGGCTACTATATCCCGCAAACCTCTCAATTACCATAGACGGAGAAAACAAGATATTCCATGACAAAGCCAAATTTACACAACATCTTTCCACAAATCCAGCCCTGAAAGGATAATAGATGGGAACACCAACACAAGGAGGGAAACTACACCCTAGGAAAAGCAAGAAGTCAATCTTCTTTCAACAAACCCAAAAGAAGATAGCCAAACAAACATAAAAATAACATCAAAAATAACAGGAAGCAACAATCACGTTTCCTTAATATCTCTTAACATCAGTGAACTCAATTCCCCAAATGTGACTTTAAAGATAACAAATGTGAACCCAAACCAAAAGGCATTTGTAAGTTTAGCTGTCTAAGCTCCACTAGGAAGACTTGGTTATGATTTCAGCATTTCTGAACAATCCCCAGATCCATTCCTCTTCTGCCTCTGTGCTCTAACACTTATGACAATGAATATAGGCACACAAAGGCACATATATATGCTTTATCCCAAGCACGACTGTATTAGAGATCTAACAGTACCCATTTTATACCTCCAAATCCTATTTTCCCATTTTATAAAAACCAACACAGTGGAGACTAGAGAGCTGGAAAGTCCATTTCCAGAAGACCCAGGTGTGGTTCCCAGCCCCCAGGTCAAGCATCACATACATTTCTGTAACTCCAACACCAAGCAATCCAATGCTCTCCTCTGGGGTCTGAGGGGCACCTACAGACATATGGCAAAACCAAAGATGCACACTCATACATAAAAATAAAAATAAAAAATCAGTCTTATAAAAGAATCATTATCAGGATTATTCCAGAAGTTTTAACCTTCCATAAGGATAGAGCAGCCATACTCACGACTCTCTGTATGTTCTGAAGCAGTCAGTGCTATGGTTTAAACATCAATATATATAACACATGCATATAAACAGGCTCAGCCCATAAAACCTCAGCTGCCAATGTTTCTACATCTAAACTGTTTATTTCATATGAGTGAATGATTAGCCAACTGATCCCTATAGAAACAGAACAGGATTCAGGATACCCTTGGAACTGAAGTTACAGATGATTGTAAGCCACTTTATGGGTGCTAAAATTCAAACCTGCGTCTTCCTGTAAAAGCAGCAATTAACTGTTAAGCACCCCACCCGTCTTGTCTCTCTTTTGAGACAAGAGTTCACCCAGCCTGGGTTAACCCAAAACTCCCAGAGACTGCCCTATATTTGCTTCCCAGGTACTGGGATCAAAGATGTGTACCCCATACATAGCCCTGTTTGGGAGAGGGGGTGTTTTGGTTTGCTTTGCTTGTAAATAATGTCTGTGAACACATACTTCTGAGGAAACCCATTTACAATGGCTTACTCATTGCAACCAGCTCTCCTGCCAGTTCTCACCAGAGGGAACCGGCACCAAGCCAGCATAATCAACAGTCATAAGAAAGGGCAATGGACTGAGTCACAAGATGGAACTGGTTTTGACTGCGTGGCTTTGGAAGTGAATGTGCATATCCTATGCTTCTCTGCCAAAGTAACGCAGTTGACCAGAAAAGGAAAACACTTCTGAAAAAAAAAAAAAATGAAAGAGAGGTATGGCATCCAGAAAAAAACTTCTCAGCAGGAGCAAAAAGTGAGTCAGCCTCTTCAGGAAGAAGGGTCCATACACCCAGGACACAGCTGTAAACAGAGCAGGAGCCAATGATGCATCACTGCCAGACTCACCTGACATCCTTGAAGCCAGGTCTAGGACTTGCAAAGAATACCTTATTTGATAAACAGATTTCAAGACTACTTAGCCAAACCCTGATTTCTGGGGCTTTCAGTCATATTTACTGATAAAGAAAAGGTTTTAAGAGTTAATGTTAATTTGAATTCCGTTTAAGGGCCGTGAAATGAAGAAGAATGCTTAAGGAGGCTGTCAGATCTTTTTCAGGAAGGAGAGCCAGTGTTTTCATTTCAAACTTCATTGCATTTAGATGGATTTTCTTCATGTCTTTTAAAAAAAGAAATTTAAAAATTGTAGTACATTCTTACCATTCAATATTTTGTTGTTGCTCCTTAATATGTGTTTGTAAAAACAGGTATTTCTAAGGTTCATTTTTCCCTTCACTTATGTTAATGATTAATGTTGGTATTTTGTGGCATGCAAAGAATTTTGATACACATAACAGCAATTTGCAACCTCACACCAATGGGAAATAAAGACTTGCATTACATGAGTAGATTTGCCGGCAGAAAATAAATAGGTTAGGAATTGCTGCAGGAGTGTAGAGACCAGTGGAGAGAGAGAGTTACATTGAAGAGTATTCTCTCAAGGAGCAATGTTGTTCTTTGACTGCCATTTTGTTGAGGCTACAGCCTAGCATTTAAAAGGGGAAAGAGTTAGCTCTCGCAGTAGCCCTCTTGCTTCTTCTAGAGACAACAAAAGTGTAGAATTTGGGGTTTAAGACCTGTCCATGTGTTGATCTTAAATGAAATAACCCTTTGAGATTTGATCTTTGAGAAATCAATTTACCCTTCTAAGACCGGGGCTCGTTGTTGTAAAAGTGCAATAATGAGGATGATTGTGGTGGTGGTGGTGGTGGTGGTGGTGGTGGTGGTGGTGGTGATGGTGGTGGTGGTGGTGGTGATGATAATGATGATGATGATACTATCCCAGGCAACACTAAGTTTTAAAGATAATCTTAATAGAATCTGGCACACAGAATAGACCAAATAAAAGATAGTCACAGGTTTGTGGTTTTGTTTACCTCATTAAAAATTTTAGGTCATTTTCCCTAATGGTGGCTCTTTATTTATGTATTTGTTATAAATAAAAGAAGGCAGGTTTTAGAAAGGATGCTAAATGAAATGCCCTCAGACATGCTATATCAGGAGAGTTAGGCACAGGAAGGTGCAATGAGGCCTTCAAGGGGAGAGAGCAAGCCTTTGGGTCAAGAGGAGAGGATTTTTAGGAGGAATAGCAAAGATACCATGATAGTGGTCTTAAAGAGAAAGAACTTCAGTTTTCTTCACTTCTCTGAATATTGGGTCAGATACAGCCACCATGGAGAGCATCATGAGTCTTGAAAGGAGACATCCTTCTATTCCTGAGAAATAAAGGCAATCCCTTGACCTTATAGGTTTGAGACAGAGGAGAAGGAGTTCTATACCACGTGACCTAGCCTGTGTGTCAAGAAGGTGCTAGACCAGAGTAAGGTTATCTTGGGCCTGAGTGTGAAACAGGGAGATGAGCTTGCAGTTACAAGGAGGAGGCTGCAATCCTAAAATGGGCTGCTCACCAACTCTTTTTCCAGAAAGGACAAGGTTTTTAGGGGGTGTGACAAGATTTCGGGGAGAGAGAGCTAGAGTACCTATGTGCTAAACGTATCTGTGTGAAATGTTCCCCTACTATCCCTGCCCAACATTAGAAATCCCTCTTTTTATTTGATAATCCATCTTGGTTCAATTTTGCAAGCCCAGGATGATAACACATACCTGTAAGCTTAACAACTTGGGAGGCTTTGAGACAGGGAGATCACGAGTTCAAGACCAACCAAGGCTATGTGAACAGTGTCTCATCCCAGCTTAGGGCCTCTGTCTCAAAAATAAAAGAAGATCAACTCAGTTATTTGGGCATGAAGCTGGAGGAAATCATATAAGTACAAATAATGCCTTGGTCTTTTCCCTACCTTCAAATTCAGAACTCCAGTGCCTTGTTTTATACTTTTCTTGACTCTTCTTGGCAGGACTTTCCGACCTCAGCTGCCCCTCTGGATTGTGCCCTGCAGTGTCAGGCTGTGACTAATAAAAGATTTCCTTTCTTGTGTAATGTCTGGACTAGTATGTCTCTGAGTGATTGCATGCATTTTCCTTCTCCTCAGCCAGACTTTACGTGACCCTCCCAAAGTAAGACTCCAGCAGACCCAGGGCAAAGCCAACCTTTTCTTCCGTTCCAAACCCAGCACCCCCACCTTCACCATTGTGCACTAGCATCAAAACATACACTTGCAGAGTCACTGTGCAGTGTGATGTTTTCCTGGCCAGGTTCTCAAGCCTCGTGGGTGTGGCTTCCTAGGTCCCGCCTTTGTGAAATGTGCAGTCTGAGGGAAGATTCTTCATTTCTCTAAGCCCTGGTTTCTTCATCTGTACAGATGAAAAAGATTGTTCTTTTTTTTTTAACACTAAGGATTCTTCTAAGGATGAAATAAGCTAATACTTATAAATAGCTTATTTTAGTTTATGATGTTTGATAGCATCTCAACAAGTTTATTACTGTAAAGAATGTGTTCTACCAAAAAAAAGTTTCATTTTTGGCACTATCTCACATCCAATGAAGACTTGAAATCCAACAGGGGAATCAGTTCTTTGAGATCAAGACTCTTTTCTACAGAGAGAAAAATGAGACCAAAAGAGTGAGTAAACTATACAAAAGATGGAGAAACATAGGCACACACACTTGTCCCCTGGAGATATATAGGCCTTAACCTCCATCCAGCTAATCAGGTTTTAACATGCAATTCTTGAGTTTGATATTTAAATTGGTTTATCACATACTCCCCTTCTCCCTTCTTGAAATATGTATTGTCTTAAATTTGGTATTAATTTTCATACACATGTTTACTTAAGTGTGAACTCTAAAAAGATATCTTTACATGAATAATATATAATCTTGTTTGAAGCATTATATATGTAATTACATATGTGATATTTATAGTAGAAATTTAATTGTCTCTTCAATCTTTCCTTTTTTCTATATAGAACATAGAGTTCATCAAGGTAACAATGTATCTAACTAAAGAACTGTATACCCTAACTTCTCTTGAAAACAGAGGGGCAGCCAATGAGATTAAAGCTTTTAGGCCACAAAGCCGTTCCTTAAATCTTCTCAAAATGTTGTATGTCATAAGTAAACACCTTGTTTATTCCTATTTTGTTAAATGAAGCTAAACCTAACACTAAATGAAATATACTCCATATATCACACTCATAGTTGAATATTTAAGCTAACATTACACTTTTGTATGTTTACTGAGACGAGTGTAGTGTTTAAAGTAGCAATTCTAAAGTTAGTCTAGCTGGTCTGAGGCTCTATTCTGCCCCTAACAACTGTGAGATATGTGGGTAATTAAATTTCTCTGTACATTATTTTGCTCATATGTAAAACACAGAACCTAACAGTGCCCCTGTCATGGGATTGTCACTAAAACTGTAAGTTAATATCCACTGATATTTTGGTGAGACTCACTATTTTTACTATTTTCTATGGTCTATTTCTGACTTCTGTACAGAATCCCATTCTATTTATGTTACCATTTATTTTTTCTTTCTATATTCACACTTCCATTTATAAGTTTCCTAAATGGTGATGGAATTAACATTTCCCAGATATGTCTCCTTGTACACATTTGGGTAGATTACTCCAGGGTACCCACTAGGAGTAGAAATATTGGCTGTTGAGCATATGCCCTTTCAACCTGCCTTCTAAAGTTAAATCACTTTCAAATGTACCCTAACAGTTTACAAATGCAAGTGTCTGTTGTATCTCATCTTTGCCAAATCTAAAATTCACTAGGCTTTACTTTGTTTGCCAGTCTGGTAGTGTGACAGTTACCACTTTATTGTTTTAATTTCTGTGACTCTGATTACTAGTGAAGCTAGGAATAACTTTGTATGGAGCCACGTGGGTTTTCCTCTTCTGCTTCTATCGTTCACCTTTCTCGTGCCTTTTGACCATTTCCACATTTTAATATGGTTCAGATTCATCAATATTTAATCAAATTATTGATGTCTTTGCCTTTATCATTTCTTCCTTGCCTCAGAATTATAAAGCTGCTCTCCTGTGTGTGTTTTAAATCCATCCCTCCTTCCCTCAGGAAGGTATTTGATATACCTTGAATTTATTTTCTATGTGTGATAAGAGGTCAAACTGTTCCTATTTGTTATTACTGATGTTAGGTTAGTTATCAATGAGATCAATCATATGAGTCCATACATCTGTACTGACTTACAAGGATACATCTGTCAAGTGCTCAGTCCCCATGCATACATTGGACTGCTGTCCTAGTCTATAGCATGTATTATTTGTCTATTTGCTATCCCAATACTGGTGGTACTCACTGTGCAAATCTCAGTCTCCTGAAGGTCTTTAATCTACAAGATAATTCACGAGCTTTGTTTGGTTGGCATTTCACACATAAATTTTAGTTAGAATATACTCCCCTGGTTGGACTTCTAACTCTATGTAGGATATACATAAGACATACAGCTTCCTAGCAGATGAGAAGAAACATTTTATTTATATTTATCAAAATTGCAGCTTACCTCTGTCTTATTCAGGGTTTCTATTCCTGCACAAACATTGTGATCATGAAGCAAGTTGGGGAGGTAAGGGTTTATTCAGCTTACACTTCCACACTGCTATTCACCAGAGGAAGTCAGGACTGGAACTCAAGCAGGTCAGGAAGCAGGAGCTGATGCAGAGGCCATGGAGGGGTGTTTCTTACTGGCTTGCTTCACCTGGATTGCTCAGCTTGCTCTATTATAGAACCCAAGACTACTAGCCCAGGGATCACACCACCTACTAGGGGCCCTCCCACCTTGATCTCTAATTGAGAAAATGCCTTACAGCTGGATCTCATGGAGGCATTTCCTCACCTGAAGCTCCTTTTTCTGTGATAACTCCATCCTGTGTCAAGTTGACACACAAAACCAGCCAGTACACCCTCTCTTCTCAGCACACCCTTTGACATCTCCTACCCCAAACCCATCATCCCTTCTGCTACCATCAGAAACTACCTCACATGATTCTGTGCTCAGCAATAGCCCACATCATATTGATGGATAGCAAAGCCATTTGCCTTACTACTGGTCTGTAGATGGAAATGTTGCCTGGGTACAACATTGACAGCCTCGGTCACTGGGGAGCACCTGTTACAGGAACCATTCTATATGAGATGTGAGACATCAGCTAACTCTACAGCAGCTCTTCGAGGAATCACAAATGTGGAAATGCATGTCTACTCATCAATTCACCCTTTCATAAAAGGACAAAATGAAATTACTGAAAGGCAGGATGGGCAGTTGTATACAGCTACCTGCACATGTTTATTCACTTTGATTTTGACTTCCTGTATCAGAAAAATAAGCCAAAATACCCCAGACAAACCACTGCTTCTGTGCCATGAACCAGATAATGAAGCCTCTGTAACACATTAAAACTGGCTAACTGAATACCAAGTTTCCTGAGCATCAGGAAATGCATTAGGTCAGTGACACCTTCCTCAGTCAGAATAAAATCAAAGTGTGCATTTCTGATATCAGGGATCTCTTGCCAACAGTTGGAGCTTAATGAAATGGGAAAATCAAAGCCTTGGAGTCTTCAAGAGGATATATTTCCTGGAGTCCTATGCAACATTCCTAAGCCCCTTTCATACAATCTGGCCTGGGGCCACCCTACTGTCTTCCTGAAGGCTGATGGTTATTGGTAGTAGACTCGTGACTACTCTGCTTTCTCTGTCTCCAGAGTCTTGCTAAGTAGGTCAGAAGAGTATTTACATGATAAAGTCATCTACACTTCTCGACTTTCCTTTTCCATTTCTTGTTGCTAGGGTTATGATCTCATCACAGAACATTTAAAAAAAAATTAGTAAACTTTTTTTAAAAGATGTATTTATTTATTTTATGTATATGAATATACTGTCACTATCTTCAGACACACCAGAAGAGGGCAATCCCATTACAGGTGGTTGTGAGCCACCATGTGGTTGCTGGGAATTGAACTCAGGACCTCTGGAAGACCAGTCAGTGCTCTTAACTGCTGAGCCATCTCTCCAACCCATCATAGGACATTCCTGGTCACATTCTCTTTTGCAATCATATAAAGCCTCTTATAGGGTCTAATAGGTTTTTTAGGATTAAGGAAGAGAGAATTTCATGTGAAGGAACTCTGTTTTATCTTTGCAACATAAAATATTATTTTTAAAAAATATTCCTGGGCTGGAGAGATGATGGCTCAGTGGTTAAGAGCACTGACTGGTCTTCCAGAGGTCCTGAGTTCAATTCCCAGCAACCACATGGTGGCTCACAACCATCTGTAAAGGGATGTGATGCCCTCTTCTGGTGTGTCTGAAGAGAGCAATGTTGTAGTAATATACACAAAATAAATAAATCTTTTTAAAAAATATTCCCCCAGGGTAATCACAGACTGTGAGGTAAACATAGGTATATTTCTGGCTCAAATATGTAGAACTAAGAGCCACAATGTACATGCTGAGAGTAAGGCTGATTTGCTTCTATTGCTCATTGTCTTTGTGAGTTTTAGCAAATCATACTACCTCTCCTCATCCTTATTATTATTGTAAGATTATATATATATAAATATATATTACATATATATGTCCCGCGCTACCATCTCGCCAGCAAGAACGACACGGCACACAAAGAATCCTTCTGCAGTAAAGCTTTAATGCCTCTTGAGAGGGAGAGCATAAGCTTGCCACGAGTGGAGACTCCGAACAATAGAACACCCGTCCCTTATATAGGTCACAGCGCTTGCCTGGGACGCGGAGCTTCCCCATTGGCTCCCCGCACGTCAGGCCAGATGACACCACGAGAGAGGCTGAGACTCTGAGGTGGAAAATTACCAGGTGCATGCGCACTAGCCTGTTTACAACTTGTCCTCGGCCGGATGTAGGTGCCATCTTGTAATGGCGAATGTGGGTGCGACTCGGGCGGCTCCCCACATATATAGTGTTATGTTATTGTTACTCTTTTTTTTTTCAAGACAGGGTTTCTCTGTAGCCCTGGCTGTGTCCTGGAACTCCCTTTGTAGACCTGGCTGGCCTTGAACTCAGAATTCTGCCTGCCTCTGCCTCCCAAGTGCTGGGATTAAAGGCGTGTGCCACCACTGCCCAGCAGTATTGTTACTCTTATTCCAGAAGAAAGGGCAATTAGACTCATCTTCACGATAGGGACAACTTCTGACCTACCCATGTTCATACATCCTAAGCCAGAGTCCATCTTATAATTAATACAAGTGCAAATTCATTTCTGAAGTTCTTCTAACTGACCTAGTCTATTTCAGTTCTACTCTGTACAAATAGCAAGTCACTTATAAGAGAAGAGAGAACTAAAGTCTCATGAACAAACAGAGAAGGCATATGAGAAATGAAATTTAAGTTACAGTGAAAATTGTGTATTTTGATTATGAAGTATGCCCTGAGTCTACTGGGGAAGAGCTCGCTGAGACACAGGGGCATCCTACTATGAGTGCTTCACCTAGAATCCTGAGCAAGAGTAAAGGTTTTGTAATCCTGAGCAATGGGGACAGGCCATACACACTTCCCAATTAATTCCTCTATCTCGAAACTCCAGTCACTCTTAGTCACTGGTATCCCAGGGGACAGAAGTGATAGGATCAGAGTAATTTTGTTAAATGTTTTGTAACAAGTGTCAGCTATGGAGAAAATTAATTTCAAGTTTGTTGTGTCAAGAAAGGAAATCGTTAAAAACTTCTAGGGACTAGACTCTTGGTGAAATTGAATCATATATTATTATTTAAATGAATTACATGTGATTTATTGATGCTAGTTACTGTGCTCTCTGAACTGTTTCACTCCAGTGCTTCATATTATCCTCTCAAAATGTGCTCCCAAGTCAAAGTCTCAAGTTCCTTAAACTTATATATATATATATATATATATATATATATATATATATATATATACACACACACACACACACACACACACACACAGGAATATTGGAGAATTTCATTCTGGTGTTAAGAAGAATCACTATCACACAGACATAACTGTCCTCAAAGAACTATTTGGGGAGAAAAGTTTAATAGTAAGGATGCTTTCTGCAAAGTTTTTTAATCATTGCTAAGTACAAATTACTGGTTTTATTCATCATACAAACCTGGTACTTCTTAGTATTGGTCAGTATACCTAGGGACATGTAAATGAACAAGGCACTGGGGTAGAGTAGTGACTGTTCCCAGGAGGCACGGGGTAAAGTAGTGACTGTTCCTAGGAGGCACGGGGTAGAGTAGTGACTGTTCCCAGGAGGCACGGGGGTAGAGTAGTGACTGTTCCCAAGAGGCACTGGGGTAGGGTGGTGACTGTTCCCAGGAGGCACTGGGGTAGGGTGGTCTGTTCCCAGGAGACACTGGGGTAGGGTGGTGACTGTTCCCAGGAGACACTGGGGTAGGGTGATGACTGTTCCCAGGAGACACTGGGGTAGGGTGATGACTGTTCCCAGGAGACACTGGGGTAGGGTGGTGACTGTTCCCAGGAGACACTGGAGTAGGGTGGTGACTAACATGAAGAAGCTCTCAATTCAGACAAGCATATAGCTGATTCCACAGGACTGAGAGCTAAAATGGGTTAAGAACAGAGAACTATAAATCAATCACACTTTTCACAAGAATAAACATAAATGAGCATTTCTGAATGGATTTAGGGATGCAGAGTGTTGTTGTTGATGCTGAGGAAAAGATATACATAAAAGTGGGGGGAGAATGCCCCATGACTAAAGTGTGACCAGTAGATAATGAAGCAAAACTAGGAAGACAGGCTATGTATGGTGGAACATTCTGTAGATTATATTAAAATTTTATTTAAAGTTATATTGCTTATACTTTATTTTGGGAAATTCAAAGCCATGAAAATGTAGTACGGTGATAGCTTGCATGGATTTACACTTAGATAATGTCTTTCTGATGAACAAACTGGATAAGAGAAAACTTACTTAGAAAGAAAGGAACAAATTGTAATAATATCAAGGCAACTGACACAAAGGAGCATAAGTTGGTTTGGTGGGGTGGGATAGGGTGTGGTGGGTGGAGTGGGGTGGGGTATGGTAGGTGGGGTGGGGTAGTAGTGGACCCAGAGAAGAATAGACAAAACTGACAAGTGTTTGTGGTTGGAATCAATAGGACATAGAAAGTGTTTCAGTACAATACAGTCAAAACTGAAAGCACTCTGCCATTCCATGAGATATGTAGGATAGATAGCATGGATGTATCAGGAAAGATAATGAGTCTTTTTGCAGGCAAACTGAGATTTGCATCCTTAAGATATCCACTTGGCAATGTCTAGAAAGAGCTGGGTTCTTCTTGAGCTTCCTACTTGTGTCGGGATAAGAATCTGAGAGCTATTTTAAAACATTGTTATATTTAGAGAGGATAGAGATGAGAGAGTTTAGTTGTTTATTTTTAAAGTATGAGAATGTCCATACCCCAACACATATGCGAGTAGAGTAAGTCAACCAAAGCAAAGTGGATGAAAATGTGTTCCTTTCTGGGAAAAGAACAATATCCTGTGAGGTCTTTTCCTCTTAAAAGAGCCAAGACTGTAATCTGGAGGTGGGGGCAGGGACAGATTCGTACCAGGCTGTCCAGAAACAGTGTGAGAACCTGAATGAAAACATAGGAAATATGCATGGGCCATAGCAATTCCCTTGTCTTATAAAGAAAGGAACTAGGGCCTAAAACAGTCATATGGGATAACCTCCCAGCGTCACACAGATGAGTGGAGAATGAATAAACCAGACAGCTTCACTTGGCTTACCCTGATCTTAAGGATCCCCACAACATCAGCATGAGCCCTAATCCCAGGTCCTAAGAGAAGCCAATTTGACTTCTACCATGGCTTCTGGAGTTCCTCGGAAATGGATTTTTCCATTTGGTCTGTAGTTGGAATGCCCAGCATTTGCTGTTTCTTTTTCCCATCTGCCTTTCCTCCTTAATCTTTTCCCTTGAATTGTCCTAAACGGAGAGACAGCTCCTTCTCTTTGCCTTGGAAACACCTCCTCCCAATCAAATATCATTTGAGGTCAGTAAACCTATGTTTTAAAGTTTTATTAACAATTTTGAGGTTACACAGATGAACATTATACCTTATTACCATATCGTATATATTTTAAGTGAGCATTTCACTCTTCTGCCTGTAGTCACCAACACCTATCTTTAATTATGATTTTCTATGCCTTTCCTAAGTAAGTCTCCTCTCCTTGCCTATTCCTCTCCCTCTTCCATTCTTTGACTTCCTTCCCAGTGTGTGGTCCCAGAACATCTCATCAGGAAGGATCCTCTGGAGGCAGCTATTCTGCAACATTTTTTCTCACGTTAGTTCACAGGCCTGGCCATGTGTTCTTTGTGCAGAAACAGGTAGTTAGTTCATTTGTCTTTGATAAAGCTCTTCCCAAATTTCCTGTCCCCTGCTGCCTCTACCTCAGTCTTTCCTGGATGTATTTATCAGTGTGTGCCTTGTTCCACATGGACGTCTTGTCAATTAATCTGGCCTCTTGTCTTTTAATTGCTTGTAGCCCTATGAACTTTGTACAACTTTCTCCACCCTTCAACTAAGCACTGATTTATTCCACATCTGTGAGCAATTTATTCCCTTTTAATTAGACCCAACTTAATTATTTTGCCATTAAAGCAAACCAAAAGAATCTATAAAGCAACTTATAAGTGAAATCACATTTCTGCCTGGAGGGATATTAACATGAAATTATGCAGTTCATTTTACCTGTCTCATACAAAGAAAAGATTGCCTGCATTGTCTTTTAATTTCCCCTGATCTTTTATCTTTCATCAGAAAGGTAGCTGGAAAATCAAAGTTAGACTATGAAGGGAAACTGGGACAAAGCAGCTTTCAACAGAGAGCAGACATGTGAGTGCAGGAGACTGTGTTGCTTCAAGTTTGCCCTGTAGTAAGTTCAATGCAATGGTAGAGTGGGTAAGGGTCTCACCTCTGTCCCCAGAGCTCCTTATGCAGAGGAATCTTAGGTAGAATGAAAAGTAGAACTTCCCCAGTTGCCTATTCTGGCATTTTCTGGGTCCTTGATTGCCTCTAGATACCCAAACCTGATTCACTGAATTGCCAATTCTACTTGTTCAGGAATCATGCCTTCCATCTAAGAGTCCCTATATCAGCCATTTATTCAATTCCCCATTGATTTTTCAACCCAGCTAACTTTGCATGTGAATATATCCTATCTATACAATCATGTCACTGGCTCAAGAACCCTGCCTTCTGGTGCATTCTCCCTGTGAGAATTTCTTCTCTCAAGAAATCCATAATGGCCTTGAAGAAATGTCTAGTACATGAAGCATGTATGAATTTTCTGCTGTCTGATTATTAGTAGACTACCTCATGTCAATGTGTTTCTGGGCTCATCTCTGGAGTTCAATTTGGAATATATCACTCAGATATCAGAGAGACAGAATAGAAATAGAAATTATGGAATATCTATTGGCAAGTGGCTGGATACAAGATTAACTCAAGCAAATCAGTAGCCTTCCTATACTCAAAGGATAAGCAGGCTAAGAAAGAAATTAGGGAAATGACACCTTTCACAATTGTCACAAACAATATAAAATATCTTGGTGTGACTCTAACCAAACAAGTGAAAGATCTGTATGACAAGAACTTCAAGTCTTTGAAGAAATTGAAGAAGACCTCAGAAGATGGAAAGATCTCCCATGCTCATGGATTGGCAGGATTAATATAGTTAAAATGGCCATCCTGCTGAAAACAATCTACAGATTCAATGCAATCCCCATCAAAATTCTAACTCAATTCTTCATAAACTTAGAAAGAGCAATTCTCAAATTCATATGGAATAACAAAAAACCAAGGATAGCAAAAACTATTCTCAGAAATAAACAATTTGGGGGGAATCAGTCTCCCTGACTTCAAGCTATATTATAGAGCAGTAGTGATAAAAAACTGCATGGTGTTGGTACAGTGACAGGCAGGTAGATCAATGGAATAGAATTGAAGACCCAGAAATGAACACACACACACTTATGGTCACTTGATCTTTGACAAAGAAGCTAAAACCGTACAGTGGAAAAAAAAGACAGCATCTTCAACAAATGGTGCTGGTTCAACTGGCGGTCTACATATAGAAGATTGTGAATTGATCCATTCCTATCTCCCTGTACAAAGCTCAATTCCAAGTGTATCAAGGACCTCCACATAAAACCAGATACACTGAATCTAATAGAAGAGAAAGTGGGGGAAAGTCTCAAACACATGGGCACAGGGGAAAAGTTCCTGAACAGAACACCAATGGCTTGTGTTCTAAGATCAAGAATTGACAGATGGGACCTCTTAAAATTACAAAGCTTCTGTAAGGCAAAAGACACTGTAAATAGGACAAAATGGCAACCTACAGATTGGGAAAAGATCTTTACCAATCCTACATCCGATAGAGGGCTAATATCCAATGTATACAAAGAACTCAAGAAGCTAGACACCAGAGATCCAAATAACCCTATCAAAAAATGGGGAACAGAGCTAAACAGAGAATTCTCAACTGAGGAAACACGAATGACAGAGAAGCACCTAAAGAAATGTTCGACATCCTTAGTCATCAGGGAAATGCAAATCAAAACAACCCTGAGATTTCACCTCACACCAGTCAGAATGGCTAAGATCAAAAACTCAGGTGACAGCAGATGTTGGCGAGGATGTGGAGAAAGAAGAACACTCTTCCACTGCTGGTGGGAATGCAAGCTGATACAACCTTTCTGGAAATCAGTTTGGCGGACCCTCAGAAAAATGAACATAATAATATCTGAGGACCCAGGTATTCCATTCCTAGGTATGTACCCAGAAGATGCTCCAATATGTAATAAAGATACATGTTCCGCTATGTTCATAGCAGTCGTGTTTATAATAGCCAGAAGCTGGAAACAACCTAGATGTCCCTCAACAGAGGAATGGATACAAAAAAATGTGGTACATTTACACAATGGAATACTACTCAACTATTCAAAACAATGACTTCATGAAATTCGCAGACAAATGGATGGAACTTGAAAATATCATCCTGAGCGAGGTAACATAGTCACAAAAGAATGAACATGGTATGTACTCACTGTTAAGTGGTGATTAGCCCAAAAATTCGAAATACCCAAGAGTCACTTTGCAGCAACAGTAGGCTGAATGTGAGGTCCCAGATGGAGGACTTGGAGAAGGTACTGAAGGAGCTGAGGGAGTTTGTATCCCCAGGGAGGCAGCAACAGTGGTAACTGGCCTGACCCCCCAATACTCCTGGAGACTGATCCACCAACCAAAGAATACACATGGAGGGACCCATGGTGCTGGCCACATATGCAGCAGAGGAGGGTCTTGTTAGCCATCAGAGGTAGGAGAGGCCCTTGGGGCTGAGAGTGTTAGATTCCCCAAGTAGAGGAGAATGCCAAAGAGGGAAGATGAGAGTGGGTGGGTGGGTGGGAGAATACACCCATAGTGGCAGGGAGAGGGGGCAGGAAATGGGGAAGTTCCAAAAGGGAGATCTGGAAAGGGGGAAACATTTGAAATGTAAATAAAGTATGAAAAATAAAAAGTAAAAAAAAAAAAAATCTATTGGCTAAAGCAAAAGAGATGGGTGTGCCCATATCCTGTTGTCAGGCTGAAAACTGCTCCTGTGGATCTCAATGGACTCCTTTCCTAAATGTCCATGTTCTTTCAAAGTAGCCAATCTTCCAATGCAGTCAGGATGAGGCAAAGAGACTGGTTCTGGTTGTGGAAATTAGACTATAAACTAGGTGCTATAATTAACTTCTGGGTCCCTGACCTGGCTATATATAAAACCACATGTTGAAATGATGAGGTGGAAGGAACTTGGATTCCTGAGTCACTGAATAGAAGACAGTCACCTCCACCTGAAAACTCTTCAAAGGTTACTTTAAGCCAATGAAATTTGTTCATTGATTTGGTTCCTAGTTTAGCTTCTCCCACTTTGACTCATATGCCAAGCATAATGAGCAAATAATGTTCAAGGAAGAGAAGTAGCCAGAAGTCTAGGCACGCGTGCTCAGTAGCAACTGGAGACAGAAAAGAAAGAGGTAGGCAAAGGCAGCTAGACCATATGAAGTCACAACATAGATAACAGTGGAATCTAAAACCTGGATCTTACACAATTCCAAAGCTCTAAGAAGAATCCTGTTGTGGGCTGACTTCCTCACTAGAACCGTAATTCTGGAGCTCTATTAAGGCTGCTTGTGAAAGGAGTAGGCGAGAATGCAGGAAGTTAGAAGCTCATGGTTTTGTAAAATATTTAGGAGGCAAATATGGATGGAACTTAAAAATAGACCGGCCATATTAGCAGAAAGGGAGTCAAGATGGATGTTAAATCAACAGATAGAGATCCTATAGTAGAGATGGGGATTACTAAAGTCAAACTGAACTTTGAAGACAATCTCAGTTTTAGGAACATTCATGATATAACACCCAGAATGAAAGAGAAAAGACAGTAGGATACTGTCATCCCATGGATGAGAGAGTCCTGATCTCCAAGGATACCAAATGGGAGGCCAACTTGCTAGGTAACAGGGACACCATGAGTTCTAGTGAACTTGAGGTTGGGCATAGCACAATGGACTAGAAGTACATTTTTGTCTATTAAAAATGATTTTCCCTTGAAAATGTGTTGGAGTAAAATGTACTAAAAATAAAAATCATTAACTCAACTAGTGATAGCTGAGCATGACCTGTGGGTGATTTGGGGAGTTTAGAGGTCTCCCTTTTAATCATTTTTCTCCCATATATTGTGTTGTCTTCTACAGAATTGTATCCTTTGGTTAATTCTATTTAAGGTCTCTACTCTTTCTTTTTCACTCACAAAGGCCCCTATTCTCTCCAACCAAAGACAGCAATCCCTTCAATTCCTTGCACTCATTCTAATGTGGTATTTCCTCCTCTCTGTTAGACAGTATCAGCATATGGCACCCTAATTATAGTTATATGTCATATATTATAATTATATATTATACTATATTATAATTACAATAAGATGTGCTTTGTAGTCTATGAATGAGGCACAATCATGGCTCATACTCTTCCTCCAGAAAGATTTTTAGTGCCTAAAAGATCTGACTGGGGAGATGACTCCATCACAGAAGTGCTTGCCTTGCAAGCATGAAGATGTAAATTCAGTCCCCAGGACCCACATTTTTAAAGAAGCCAGATATTGTGATACAAACTTGTAATCCCAGAACTTGGGAGGAAGACAAAGATGGATCTCTGGGCTCTCTCTAAGGTTTCTACCTATCCAGGCATCCTTGTAAGTTATTCAGTCTTTGGCTAGTCTATTCCCAGTAAAACATTTTTGATTAGATGGGTCTCAAAATCATAAAACTAACTAGGGAGTCTGTCCAATGCTGATTTCTGTCCTCTAGAGTATGTTCCTACAACTGAACCTATTTTCTTAAAATTCAATCATAATTTCTGAGAATGAAAGATATAATAAAGAATAAATTAATTATGTGATATAGTCTAGGCTTAAAATGCTCAAATATGGGCAGAAAAAAAAGACATCTTGGCATGTAATAAACATAGCTTTTCCTAAAAGAGACTAGAAAGAAAGAAAATGTTCTGGAGAGAAATCATTCTGCCCTCCCCTACTGACTGACATCCGTCTCTGCACCTGTAAAATAAGCAAAAGACTACATGCAAAAAAAAAAAAAAATGAATCCAATCAAAATACATGGGAAAAAAAGAAACAAGATAACTAAGATTTCTTTCCTGCCAGTCCTCTGAATACTTGCATAATGAAAAGGGCCAGGGCTAGCTGAAATCTAATTTACTTCATGGCTAATGAATACCTGCTGTTGTGGTTGTTTTGACCCTTTTGTGGGGGTGGAAAATTTCCAAAGCCTGTTAGGAGCTTCCTCCCTATTAATAGGCAAGCTTCCATATGCAAAGGACCAAGGCTTCATGAGACATTGAAATGCTTCTGAACATCGTTCCCAGGACAGCAGAGACTGAGATGGTATAGACCA
>JADRCH010000008.1:3112786-3264931 GCA_019843965.1 Rhynchomys soricoides | reverse complement strand
TAAGCTTTTTATCTTAATGGATTCAGATCCTATTTGTGCCTACTTAAGACATTAAAAAGCACATGAAACTCCTTAATTTCAGTTTACACGTAGTCAAAGTCAACATTTAAGCCTCAAAATCAGTTGACTTAAATTCTATCACATTTGACTAAATAAGTGGTATTTGGACAAGCTAGAAAATAGGAAAGTGATTCCAGAACAATTGTAGTTAGGAGTAACTGATAAAATGTTTGATTTGAAGCTATGTCCACATGCCTCTCCAGATCCTTTCTTCTAAGGTGAATACTGTTTGTTAACCAGGTGTTGAATAGAAAAGTATTTTTTGAGAGTCCCACATTTAGCCCTCAGCATGGAGCGCTTTGAAAATTCCTGCTTACTGGTGTACTTTATTGTCTAAACTTTCTTGTATTCTAATTCAAATATCAGGATAGTATACCGTTTATTAAGAAATATAGAGTCAGGCTGTGTGTATGTGTTTGAAGAGGTTGGGGTGTGTTGTGGGTACACATGCACACATGTGTGCACATATACACGATGCCAGGGATCAATCTCAAATGTTGTTCCTCAGGATAGCTATCCATCCTCTATTATTTTATGTTACCTTACTTTTGAGAAAAGGATTCTCACTGGAACCTGGGCTTGCTGTTTGGGCTAAGGCTGGATGACCAGCAAGTCCCAGGGATCCTCCAGTCTCTGTCTTCCCAGTGCTGAGATTATAAGTGAGCCAACCAACCTCCTACCCCACAGCTTTTTATGTGGGTTCTAGAAGTTGAACCTAGGTACTTATGATTACAGAGCAAGCCCTTCATAGATTGAGCTATCTCTCTGGCCCAAGAAATTGTTTAACTTTAATTTTAGAGTTCTTCTTTCCTCCTCATAATTCTGCCCAACTTGTACTTTTTCGTACGTATGTTAGAAAGTTATTTTATGAAAAGGAATGTCAGTCTCACTTTCCTTATTCCACTTTCTAGCCTTCTGGGTTACTGTCCATTTACACACACGCACACACACACGCACACCACACACCACATACCACACACACACACACACACACACACCACACACCACATACCACACACACACACACACACACGCACACACACACACCACACACCACATACCACACACACACACACACACACACGCACACCACACACACACACACATACCAACCCCAGATATAACCACTGCTTCTCAGAACCCTTGCCGGAACCCCACACCCCACTCTTCTCACTCACCCACCACCTGCACACCCCTCCTAGCTGCCTCCCATTGGTCTCCTGACCTCACAGAAGCCCCACCTCCTAAGAAACAAAATCACATCCTCCCTGAGTATGATATCACTGTCCAGTCTTCCCTTGCAAGCTCCTCTACTCTGGGGAATATACATGCTTGCTGCTATAAATAGGTACTTAAAATTTCTCAACTACAATAAAGTAATTTCAGGAGAAGGACATGCATGTGGGTCTTACTTCATCCTGTTCAAAGCAAGGGTCCAATAAGCATCGGTTGATTCCATGAATAACTAGTTGACTCCCTATGTGAGAGAATGAAGTGTGCTAAAGCTGAAAAAAAAGGAAATGAAAGTGAAAAGAAACCAATAAGAAATGTGGGGCAGGCAAAAGAGGAAGTTAAGGTCTGAGAAATAACATTCCTTTTTCATGTACTAGGCTAGACTAATGACCACCTCATGAGGCTGCCCCCTACCATCTAGAAGAGATTCTGCACAGAGAAAAATAATTCTGGTACTTTAAGGCAAGGTAATTTTGTGCATAAACTAATGAAGCTAGGTAATCCTCAAGTTTACTGGCAATGGGAGTCACCCTTAAAAGAAGTGGAGAGAGAGACACACAACTTTACAACAGAGAGGACCTTGGGCAGTCAGATATGCCCATCCCTACCATTCTGAGAGCAGTAATAAACCACACCTCAGATAAAACATCACACAGTCCTGTTTCCTGTTCCACTGTGGGAAAGAAGCACATAACTGAGAAGCACATAAACAGGGTGGAAGGCTACAGAGCTACCTGCCAAGCCTCAGCCTCAGTCCCTCAGTTCCTCCTCATGCTTGCAGTCCACCTTCTCCATCCCATCATACTTCTGCCTAATACTTGTCAGGACTCCTCCTCCTCTTCCTCACAGCATAAAAGCTTAACCAGTCGTCAGGCCCAGTCCAGACTTTCTACTCTCAGCCTCTGGCCTCTGCCACCTTGAGTTGCCACGCCTCTTGATCTCTGAAGACATTTCAATCTCTGCTTCTAGATCCAGCCATCTGCCTGCAGCACCATTCCCCATAACCTGCCTGGTTTTTCTCTTTACACGCTCTTTAGATAATGCTTTAAACACTATTGCTTTCAAGGAGTCTCCTCTGGTTCAGTAAATCTGTGTGTGTACATTCATGTCTGTGTTCATAGGAAACACATCTTTATGAACCATTGTGCTATCTTGTCCCCATTCTGAAACAGTGCAGAATGAATTCCCTAATAACAAGAATATTGTTATATAACCAACATATAATCACTGAAAATAGCCCAAGTAAGAAAATTAACATTACTAAATCACTACACTACCTAATCTGCACTTTGTTTTCAAATTTTACCCATTTCCTAATGATGCTTGTGTTTTCTTAATACATGGAAGCAAGCCTTTATTCTTTTGGATTCATTTTGATGTTGTTGGTTGGGGTTGTTGAGACTGGAGCTGGCCATGTATCCCAGGCTGGCTTTGAACTCTAAATTCTCCTCTTGTCTCAGTCTCCTCAGTGCTAGTATTATATTAGGTATGATCTGCCATGCCCTGCTCCTTATAATTCGTGTATCCCCTGCCCTCCAGCCAAGAATCCTATTCAGAATAACATTCTATTTAGCTTTTAAACGTCCCTCTCCCATAAGCAGTTCCGTGGCTTTCTTTGATCTGTGACACTTTAAAAGCACAGGCTAGTAATTTTGTGAACTAACCCCCAATTTGAGGGTTTGTTAAAATAATGTTTCTGACTCATGTGATGTCATGTTCTCTTTATATCATATCAGAAAGGCACAAGATGTCAAGATTTCCCAATATTATTATTCTTTAAAATTATGAAAGTATCCAATTCATTATCAAACTTTTCTTCATTAATTTGACACCCATTGTTCATATCTGGTTCTCCCTCCCTCCCTGATGCTGGGGATTAAATCAAAGACCTTCAGGTGCACAAGAGAAATAGCCTCTTAATGAATAACACCCCTGGCCCTCATCTGCTTTCTTTTTAAGGAAGATTATCATACTTCTTTCTTTACATATTTGTAGGAATTAAGTCCAGGGTCTTATAGGTGTTAAGCAAGCCTTGTGCCACTGGGCTGCATTACTCTTTAATCCCTGATTTTTAACTTTTGTTTTGTGGCTGACCTACTTTAAACTGCCTGAGCTGCCCTTGAACCTATGCTATAGCCTAGGTAAACCTTAACATTGTGGTCCTTCTTCAGGCTCTTGAGTAGCTAGGATTATGGCCCTGTACCTCGAGGCCCAGTTTGTTATTAAAATTTTAAATGTGATTATGACAAAGAGGGGTTTAAAACTACCCCACAAACAAACACCTGCATCTCCTGTATCAGTCTAATGGCTTTATTTTAAAAGGCCTTGCCACCCAAAACAGAGGTCTCTGTTGTATATGGTATTAACCAAGGCAAGATTTCTCATTTGCATTTTCAACTCTGTTCATGAATTATCTTTTCATTTCCTTTGCCTTTGCAATAAAAAGGAACCCATGAAAAGAGCATATCATTTTGTAATGAGAAAGAAGACATACAATATTCTTTCTGACTTCTAAAATGTCATAATATTGCTTTTGGTCCCATTATTATGGGCATCTGTAATTACATTTATTTTTTCATAGCTGATACAGGGGATTATATAGTCACTGAAGAGCTCCCTACAGCTCTGGGGGCTGTAAATTGAAAAAATTATTCAGATTGATTAAAGCTATGAAGAGAATGAGGATGAGGATCAGGGCATGTGAGCATCAGGAAAGTAAAATATTATCATTTAAACTACAGATAGAGCTTTTTTTTTTTCCTCCTGCTAAGTGATCAGATTTACAATAGCAGCCTGGGTTGTTCATTGTAAGATTAATAACAACTGACATTAAGTCATGTATTTATTCAAGAGAAAATAATCCCATGAGCCCAGTAAGTGAAAAAGATCATTATATACAGCTTCTAACTTCACAAAGTCTATCTTTGAGATATTTGCTTCTAGGATTTTGAGTAAAATTGGTCTGGAGGAACTTTGAGGGTTCCTCCAGTTGTGGATTCCATTAAAGAGCCTGGAAGCTGGGAGATCTGGAGCACAGCACCATGCTCTACAATTGCTGGCTACCTTTGAGTGACAGTGACCAAAATACCCAACAAAAACAACTTCAGCAAAGCAGCCTGTTTTTTACTCAGTCCAAGGTTGCTTAGCTCCATGTCCTATTACCATGTACGACTAAGGTCACTTATGAAAGGAGCATTTAATTTGGGGTTCCAGTTCCCCAAAACATTAGAGCCTATGTCCACCATGGCCGGGAAAGTGGCAGCAGGGAGGTAGGCATGACAGATGATGAAGCAGAGACTAAGAATTTATATTCTGATCCACAACTAGAAAGGAGGGGAAACAGAGAGGGAGAGAGAGGGGGAAAGACTGGGAATGGTGTCAGATTTTGAAACCTCAAAACCCACCCAGCGACACACCTCCAAGGCCATACCTCCTAGTCCTTCTTAAATAATCCCACCAACTAGAGACCAAGCATTCCAAAATATTTGCCTATGGGGCTGTTCCCATTCAAATCACCAAACTCCATGTGCTGGGGCAGAACTATGTGGTAGAGGGGGCACAATATAAAAGCTCTGGCATGGCCAAGCCTCTTCTGGGAAGGGCCTATAAATATAAGCACACTTATGTCCCCACATGTCAAGGACCTGTGAGGATACTCATGCTGAATCTCCTGGCCTTTCAGGAGGAATCGCTTGATTCACTTTTGCCTTGTGTTTGCATTTTTGGGCTTTGCTATTGGCAGTTTTTACTTATGCTTTGTCTGTGACAGACGTTTCTCTAGAATTAGAAAAAGAAAGCTCCAGCCATGATTCACTCTTGTTCATCTCTGAGGATCGTAGAAGCAGAAGAGATCACTACTCCTATGCTTGTTAATAAGGATGATTTGGTTGAGTCAACACAAGGGCCTGGTCTGTGTATGTCAGCTGATGTCCAGATGTTCTCTCCCAACGGGAACTTGGCTCTGACAACAATTTGCCCATGCAACTGTTCCAAAAAACAGCTAGGTAATTATCAAAAATTGAGAAAGGTCTTGCTGGATTGTAGGTTCCAAGAATAAATGGGAACATTCAGAGATGCTCAAAACAAGAGTGGGGAACTGTCTCAGGTTACTAATTTGCTGGGGGTCCTGGGCATTAAAGGAACTAGATCTCCTGATCAAGATGTGGGAAGACAGTAGGTACCAATAATTAAATTAGAATTTCCTGGATATGTAGTCTATCACCTCTTTATACTGTAACTGCAATTGCTGCCAACTACAGACACTTGGCTATGTACCAGTGTGCTGGGTTAGATATTAACTGCTTGCTGAGGCCAGGTAGATTATGGGTTAGCAGGAAAAAGCAGGAAATGAAGAGGAGAAGGGAGGGGAAAGTACAGTGTGCTCATTATTGTTGAACGTAGGAGGCTCTTAAAAGAGGTTCACGGGAAAATGAGAAAATAAAAAAAAAAAAAAAAAAGGCATAGCTATGAGGAGAAAAAGATGTTTGAATAAAGTTGACCTGAGCTGTCTCCGTGCCAGAGTGTATGAACTACACTCCTTGGTCCAAGTCTTCTTCCACAGACTCCACACATCTTCCTTCAGGTCCTAAACCCAATGGAGCTGGGCTCCAGCCTCTCTTCTTCATTTTCTGATGGATAGTAAGCAAAAAGAGAAGGTTCACACAGGCCAGATCACAAAATACAGCCTGGAGACCTACTTTATCTACAAGTAAGCCCCACCTCCTACTTTTCACCACTCAACAATAATGCCTTCACCGTGCATGTGCATCAAGGAGCTAATTCATTGACTGGAGCCAGAGCCATCAGGGGCACAGGCATCCCTCAAAACAGTGCTTCTCGATCTTACTAATGCTGTAACCCTTTAATACAATTCCTATCTTGTGGACCCCAAATTTGTTTTCATTGCTACTTTATAGCTATCATCTTGCTACTGTTGTAAATCATAATGTAAATATTTTTGGAGTCAGAAGTTCGTCAAAGAAGTTACAGCCCATAGGTTGAGAACTGCTGCCCTAGACATATCTTAATCCAAACATAGTAACAGTCAAATCAGCCATCTAAGAAGAATATCTTCTTGACCAGGCACTCAGTTTCTCAGAAAGAAACAAAGAAACAAAGAAAGAAACAAAGAAACAAAGAAAGAAAGAAACAGAAAAGATCTCATATACCCATGCAACTTACTAGGCTGCCATGCAAGTTATATAGTTGACAATGACGTTGAGCTGCTGATCCTCCAGTCTTCTGAGTGCTGGGATTATGGATGTGTACCTCTAGACCAGGTTTACCTATGATGGAATCCAATGCCTCATGCTTTCTGTTCTCTGCCTACAAGCTACATCCCCAAACCTATCCATTTGATGTCCTGCTCTGAAATGTGATAAGGTTATAAATTTTATACCCAAAGAAATCAAAAGACTAAGGAGCTTTTGGTAATGGAATACATGTGACATGGAAATTGAAGGAGGCAGTATGAAGGGAGAAGAAGTGGACCAGAGGAGGGAAGAACATGCAGAGGGAGGGTGGGAAATTACAACCACGCATGGTAGCATATATGGGTAAAACGTTATAATAAACCCGTTACATAGTATCCAACCGGCTTTGGTTCTTGATTTTTCAAGACAGCATTTCTCTGTAGAGGCTTGGCTGTCCTGGAACTCTCTCTTTAAATCAGGCTGGCTTTGAACTCACAGAGATCCACCTGCCTCTTCCGCCCAAGTGCTGGGACTAAAAAACGTGCACCACCACTATCCAGCCATATGTTAACTAATTGTTTAAAAAAATCAATTAAAAAGTATCTGAAAGATAAACATTTCTCATTTTGTCTTAAAATATGTCAACACAATTTTATGTGCTGCTCAATTTGTTCCTCTCAAATTTGACCCTACGTGGATAGGGTTAAGAACGTGACTGTTCTTCCAAAGGACCCAGGTTCAATCCTCACACCCACATAGTGGCTAATAACTGTCTGTAAGTCCAGTTCCAGGAAATCTAATAACCCCTTCTTACCTCTGCAGGCACCAGACACATAAGTAGTTCACAGACAAATATGCTGATAAAATACCCATATATACATAAATAAAATTTCTAAAAATTTAATCACATGAGCAAAGGATGGTAAAAATGGCTTTCTTCATTTTTTAAAAGTCAATTCATTATTTTGAAGGTTTCTTTATTTTTATATCATGTGTATGTATACATGCTTGAATGTATATATACATGCATGCATGTATGTATGTATATGACATGCATACCTAGTGTCTACTGAGCCCAGAAAAAGAGTATTAGATCCCCTGAAACTGGATTTGCATGTAATTGGCAGCCATCTGATATGAATACTGGGAACTGAACTCAGGTTCTCTGCAAGGATAGCAAACTCTAGCCCCTCTTTCTTCTTTTTATGTTGAAGATGAACTAGGTGAATAGAGAAAGTTTATCGTTAAAAATGAACCAGAGCTCAAATTTAGCCTCCCAGCATCCCACCCTTGCAGATCACAATTTGACTTTTTCGTGATAGCACCAACCATGTCACCAACACCTGCCACATTGACCCCATCACTGGCTTTCAGGACGCTGATCCTTGTCGTAGTTGTATATTGTTTTTATTGGTTATTTAATGTATCTGACCTTAAGACAGATGCATTGCAGGGACTGTTTCTATTCTTCTAAGATTGGACCTTGCATGGACAAAAGATGAGATGCCATGTTATGTTTTCCTCCTTATCGTAGTGACTTCTTGTGTTCACATTCCACTCAGCTCTCCTGACCATAGCAACTTCCTGTGTGTTTGCAGACCATTGTCACCTGATTCCAGAAATGACTTTCTCCCTGAACTTTTCTTGGCTCCGGTGGAAATGGCGAACCCAAAATGACTTCTCCCAGTCTCCTTCAGAAACCACACCACTGCTTTCTCCAGAGACAGACAGACAGAGCTACAACCCAACAGAGCAGAGGGTGGTATACCCCAACAACAGCATGTGTCACCAGGACTGGAAGAAGGTGTCCAGGAGGTACCCAGGCAACAGCATCTGTACAACCAAGTACACTCTCCTCACCTTCCTACCCCAGAATCTCTTTAAGCAGTTTCATAGGTATGCAGCTGGGTCCCCCAACAATACGTACCTTGGCCTAGTATTGCCACTGAGATGAACTCAGAGATGCTGTCCTCTAAGCAGTTCCTTTTGATATTCAAATGTACATATGAAGCAAGTTTCTCTCATCTATCAAGTGTTGACTTATCATGTCACGTGGTTCGTGGTAAACATATATGGGAAGAAAAGACTGATTATTTGCCCCATCTAGTGAAGGCGACACACATTAATTTTTAAATTGCCAAATTAATTAAAAAGCTATAACTAGAAAAAATACTTACAAGGAAAGGTTTGTGGTGCTTTACAGTGAGAATTTAGTGGACAAAACAATGTCAGCAAAGACTTCCTTGAAGAAGTAATAATTCAGACATGACTGGATGAAAAGACAGTCACCCTGGGTAGATGATTCACTGAGGGGTCAAATATTCACTAAACCAAACGTGGGGACCAGAGTGTTCAGATCCCCAGAATCCCTCTATAATCTGGGCAAGTGTAAAGCTGCCTGCCTGTAGGCCCAGATCGTGGGAGAGGGAGACAAGGGAGCCCCAGAGCAAAATTGGCTTGTTTAGATCAGTGAAATCAATGAGCTCTAGGGTCAAGTAAGAGACCCTGTCCCATTCATAAAGTAGAGAGTGACTGAGGAAGACTCCAAACATCAACATCTGGCATGCACACATGTGCATACGCACCTGTATATATACACATGTATCCCACATATGTGTGAACACATTACATACAATCCACACATTTTTTTAAAGAAACGAGCAAAAAATAAAAGTAGGTGAAGGGAACCAGGAGAATGCTTCTGATCACATAGCTTCATGTGCAAAGACACTGTGGCAGAGGAAATGAGATTCACTTAAATGCCTTGACTGTATAATCTGTCCTTTTCAAACAATGTGCAAAAATCATTAACTATAAATCAAATCCCAAGTACCTTAAAAATCCCAAAATTTATTAAGATTTGTAACTAGCATTGATTAGCTGTTATGCTTCAGAACCTTTCGTGTACACAAAACCAATTTTTATATCACATGACATTTATAAGAGTCCTTTAAAGTAAATAGGGTTATATTATGTCTTATTTGCACAGAAGAGAATAAACTTAGGCAGGTCAGTGAACTAGTAAACAGCAGAAACAAAGCTAGTGAGAAGGTTCAGATGTAAAGATGATTGCTACTAAGACTGATGCCCTGAGATCACTCCCTAGGACCCACGTGTTAGAAGTTGAGAATCCACTCCCGCAAGTTGTCCTCTGACCTCCACATTCACACCATGGCAAAAGGCACACACACACACACACACACACACACACACACACACACACAGAGGGGGGGTATTAAAAAAAATCTATATCATTTTTCTCTAACATCTTTATTTTTTCACTTGAATTCACAGTGAAAGAGAAGATATTTAAGTTGGCTAAGAACCAATAACTAGGAAGAAACTGGAAGGGTATATTTTTCGCCTCCAGAGTCTTCATTCCCACCTTGTTTGTCCCTCTAGGTGGGCCAACCTCTACTTCCTGTTCCTGGTGATTCTGAACTGGATGCCCTCCATGGAAGTCTTCCACAGGGAGATCACCATGTTACCACTGGCCATTGTCCTGTTGGTCATCATGGTCAAAGATGGCATAGAGGACTTCAAGAGATATTGCTTTGATAGAGAGATAAACAGTGCCAGCATTCAAATATATGAAAGGTAAGGGACTCTACCACTGTTTCCTCTGTTGTAGAAGGTTAAATAAACTCACCAGCATATTTAAGAGACTGATCTTTACTAGCAATATGGCTTTTAAACTTTATTTACTTACTTACTTACTTATTATTTATTTATTTATTTATATGTGTGTGCACACTCCAAAACAAACATATGGAGGCCAAAGGACAACCTGTATGAGTTGGTTTTCCCTTCAATTATATCGAGTCTGAGTATTGAACTTAAGTCATCAGACTTGATGGCAAGCAACCTTACCCTCTGAGCTAACCCTATATATTCTTTTTAAAATTTTTAAAATTTTCTTTTAAATTACTAATTTTATTTTTTTGATTATGATATGATTACATTTTCTCCCTCAGACCCTTCTATATACCTCTCCTTTCTCTTTTTAAAATCCATTGCCTCTTTTCTCATTAATTACTGTTATATATACATATGCATATATGTATATACACATTCTTAAATACAATCTGCTAAGTCTGCATAATGTTGCTTTTCATATGTTTTTAGGGATAACCATTTAATATTAGAGAGCCAGTTGGTAAGCTCTTCCCTGGGGAAGACTTTCTCCTGCTCTCAGCATTGCCTATAGTTCTGTGTGTAGCGTTGACGCCTTGTAGACCTTCCCCAGTGCACATTAGCATGTCTATTACTCTCATTCAACTTATGTTTGGGTAATCACGTTGGTGAGACCTGATGTATGTAACTTCTGACATTACTAGGAGACAGTCTCATAGCAAACTCCCTGATCCTCTGGCTCTTATATTTCCACCCCCTCTTCTTCAAAGTTTCCTGAGTCATCAGGGAGAGAGTGTTTTGTAGATGTATCAGTTGAGCCTGGGCATTTGATTAGTTGTGGTTTTCTGTAATGCTTGCTACCTGTTGAAAAGACAATGTGTAGAGATAAGTCCTTATCCCTTGATGAGGGCATAAGAATGACCTTATATGTGGATATAAAGACAAATATTTAAAGTGTAGTTAGGGATTATGCTGGTTTAGTAAAGTGGAGGTTGTAGGCTCTCTTCCAAGATCCGTGACTTCACTAGCCTTTGGTAGTTGGCTAGGTTTCCAGCAGTGAGTATGATTTCCCTCTTGTTGTGTGGAATGTAGTCCAATGAGAGAGCTATTAGTTACTACCAAGGTATACATGCCACTACTGAGCCCTGAGGGTTATTTGTGCCATGTTTCGGTTCATAGGGATTATAATTGGGCAAGACTGTTGTTTGTTTTTCTCCTTTGGAAGCTTGAATGGCACCTTCAAGCTATCTTTCACCTATAATGAAAGCTAGTCCTCAGGGAGCAGCCATTCAGGTCAATTCCAGCTCAAGAACCTCTGAACTATGTGTCTAAAGTGCATGGTGCCCTTATCAATAGGGACTTACCTTTCACCTCTAGTAGAGTGTAACGTTTTGGGAATCTCTTATACAGTCCCTGAACAACAACTCAAGACTGCTTCCAATGCCTGATGTAGGGGGTTGGTTAAATGTATCTTCTTTGGCTCTTGGAGGGAGCATTATCAGCTCAGATAAGAAAATTTTATTTAAAACACACACACATATATATGCATATATATGTACACACACACACATATATATACATATATATATACACACACACACATACATTCATACAGAGAGAGAGAGAGAGAGGTATGTGTGTTGTGTTCTAGGGCTTTTCTTAGACAGATAATAGTTTGAGTGCTTAAGACTTTTTTCAGACATTAAGTTTGCTTAACTCAGTGATGATCAGCTGGAGGTGATTTTGACACATACCTCCTCCCTCCCCACCACCTCTTAAACATGTGGTGATAGATTGGGGATACGGTGTAGGTAGAATGCTAACACACACACACACACACACACACACACACACACACACACACACTAAGGCTGAAGTTCAAAAACCTTGATGTAACTCATCAAAACTCATATTCTCTTCCACCCAGACATTCTGTTATTACCAAAATTGGGTTAGAAACCCAAGAGTTAAACTCCAGGATGATTAGATCATCACAGGAGACTAATTTTCTAACAATCTCTTTTGAGGGTGTTGGGTAAAATCACACACACACACACACACACACACACACACACACACACACACATAATGGATGCCATTTTTAAAGCAGCAGGGTGCCTGGCTAGAAATCCATTTTGTTGCTTAACCTGGTAGGTTTTAGGACCCAGAGTTAGTACACCTGTGTAGGAAAGGAAGACACCTGTGGGTGATGACGCCAACATTCCAACAGGTGGAGTCTCAGGCAGAAGGAAGTGCCGGGTGACACACACCCATTCTCTACAAGCTCCATTCAGAGAGTTCTCCCACACTGATGGCAGACCAACTTGCTGTTTTTCTTTTTTCTTTTCTTTCTTTTTTTTCCTAACTTTTTTTATTGTTAGTTTTAAAAGAAGAGAGAGAAGTTTTAAGCAAAGAAGGAGAATAAAAGATGCTAATTAAATTATGAGAATCAAAGAGACAGGCTTGAGCAGAGATGAGGAAGGAAGGGAGGAAAAGAAGGAAAAAGAAAGAAGACAAGAAGAGGGTCGTGGTCTCCAACCTGCCTTTCGAAGGATGGCCCTACAAAGAAAACCCCAACCACCATTATCGGGGGAACCAAGTCAAGACCAGCAAGTACACAGTGTTGTCCTTCATACCCAAGAACATTTTTGAGCAGCTGCACCGGTTCGCCAATCTCTATTTTGTGGGCATTGTCATTCTGAATTTCATCCCTGTGGTCAATGCGTTCCAGCCGGAGATGAGCATGATTCCGGTCTGTGTCATCCTCACAGTCACGGCCATCAAAGATGCTTGGGAAGACTTCCGGAGATACAAATCTGACAAAGTCATCAATAACCGAGAGTCCCTGGTCTATAGCAGGTAAATCTAAGAACTCTGGAGCAGTCTCACTGTGACTTTTAGCCTAGCTTCTTCTGGCTGCCACCCTTGCTGACAGAAAGGATGGGGGCAGAGGCTCACATTTTATCTGAGTGAAGTGTTAGTGCCCCAGTGTGAGGACTATAGTGGAAACCATGAGCAAAAGAAGACTGAGGAAGGCTTTTCAAATTAGGAAGTCTTCATTTTACAGTATTTTCTTTGAAGATTTTTCTTTAAATTATCTTTCCTAATTAGTCCGGTGTTGCTATGAGAATTTTTAATTCTGGGAGGAGACAACCATCAGTGTTTTTCAGGAGAGAGATGGAGCTTTGAGTTACAACTGGAGCCTGAGAATACATCCCAGGGTGAGCACTCTGTGCAGTCATGTGGTAGCCTTAGGCAAGTGATGTAAATGTCCTGCCATAATTCCTAAAACTTAAGGAATTCTTGATGTGTTCATGAGACTGCTACAAAATACTCCTAGAGATTGCTTACTATTAATGCCAAACATGTAAATACAAGCCACACTCAGTTTTACAATGCAAAATTCCTGCCTCCCCAGCTGTTAACTGCCCCTGAGGCTCATTTCTATTGTGTGATATTCCCACAAAGCATCACCTGCCTACCTAACGTGGTCTCACCACACTGTTTAATATTGTTTTATATATGCAGATATTTTGCAAACTTCTGTTGGCCAAATGGTCCAACTGGGCTCTTTGGGGCATGCTTTTCTTTGATAATGGGAAAAGAACAAAGTTAAAATGTGTCTCTATTTTGTAACCACCTGAATGACTACAAAAGAACTAAGTTAAAATGTGTCTCTATTTTGTAACAACCTGAGTGACTACAAAAGAACTAGGGGAACGAGGGAAGCTGAGCTCAGGCTTGATGAGAGAAAGTAAGAGGATGCTTGTTAAGTGAGTTAACAGCCATGAATGCCTGAATTGCTTGGGAATGAAAGGCTTAGTTTCTTATTAAATAGGGAAAGTCTTTTGCATTCAGTCATCTCTCTCATTCATTCATTCATTCATTCATTCATTCATTCTCTCTCTCCCTCCCTCTCCCTTCTCTCTCTCCTGTCTTTCCTTCCCTCTCTCTCCCTCTCCCCCTCTCTGTCCCTCTCTCTGTGTCCCTCTCCCTCCCCCTCCCTGTTTCCACCACCCCTTCCTCACATCACTTTGGGACTGTCTTATTCCCCTAAAGTTATCACTTGCATCTGCACAGGTTTCTCTGTTGCCCTGGTCACTGGCAGAAATGAAAAGGAATTACTGTGAAGTGTGTACTCTAGCCGATTAGGATCTGCTAACTTAGAAGAAATTCTCTCCCCTGGGGAATGAGAGCTTAGCTACTGGAACTGGATTATGGGAGGGCTTAGGAGACAAGGTCCACTAGAGATGTTATGACTGGGGGAAGCCTCCAGGGAACCATCACATACAAAGAACCCCTAAGTGAAACCCAGTGCTCTCCACTCAGAAACACTAAGCTCTGGCCATCTTTGCTGACAAGGCCACAATTAAATGTCTAGAAAAATTAGTCTAAGGGAGAGTTCCTTCCTTCCTTCCTTCCTTCCTTCCTTCCTTCCTTCCATCCTTCGCTTTTTTTCTTTCCCAGCTAGGTCTAATTGTCAGGAGCACACTAGACAGTTACAGGAGAGGAAGGAACGGCCGCCTGAGTGTAAAGCCTTTCCTTACAGGCAATGCTTTTAAGGAAGCATCCCTTTTTGCTGCCTCAACACACCTATCTTACGTTTTCTTACTGTCTTTCCTCTTTATTGTTCCTGTACTGTGGCACAAAAGCAAGCAGGAAGTTGTTCCCCTTCGGAGGAATGAGAATCCTGCTCTTCCTGCTTTGCTAGACTATCCCAGAACAGTGCCCCGATTCTTGGCACCAACCCTGCTGTTGATCAGTCTGTAGGCTCACCTATGCTTTGAGGCAGAATGACCTGTTGTTCTGTTCTCAAATTAACTTGGGGAATACGAGATAGTAATAATTGAGGAAAGGTAACAACACTATAATCCATTAGATGTATCTAATAGATAAGGTATGATTGCACAAGCATGGAATCTCAAACCTGGGGAGGCTGAGGCAGCAGAATCAGGGGTTCGAGGCCACCTTGGCTATATAGTTCAAAGCTAACCTGAATTCATGAGAACCTGTTTCAAAATGTAAAAGGAAGAAAAAAGAATTTAGATAAGGTGGGTATTAGACCTCTCACTGTTAGGGAGAACAAAAAGGGGTTTTAGTGTTTCTGAAGGGATGTTCCGTAGAATGACTGTAAAGGACATGTTCTTAAGACATCCCACCCCAAAAGAGTTGCTGTTCGTCACAACCCATAGCTCATGGTTGACAGAGAAAAGGTGCACAGTAAAGAAATCTGTACACTTTAACTTCATGTTGCTCAAAAATACTTTTAGAGCCTATCTATGGAAATGCTTGCTTTTTTCCATGACAACAAGATAATTAACTATGGGAGCCAGACAGGCAGTGTTGGGTTGGAGATGGGGAGACCTCCAAGGGATGAGCTCAGAAGGGTTCATCTCACAACAGAGCTGGCTGTTCAGCTAACATGCTTTGTTCCATGTGGAGAAACAGTCCAGTGCTGGACAAGCCAGATTACCTGAGACTCTTAGGGGACTACAAGTTACTACTTCTTTATTTTGTCAATTCATTTATCCTTTTACAATTTCACGTACATATGTACACACACACACACACACACACACACACACACACTCCCACACACTCCTAGTCCGCGTCTTCTTTATTCTCTTAGGTGCCAGGTATCCCACTGCACTTAATTAGAATTATATACATGAACTTACTCCCAGCCCCCAACTCCAGTAATCATTAACTGCCTGTGGCTCCTCTCCCAGGGTTGATAATGTCAGAATGGATGTAAATGCACAGTTTATTTGACCTAAAGTTCTGTTCTTCCTGGAAGCCTCTATATAATGTCTTATAATGTCCAGGGAATCATGAGTCTTTGTAAAAGAATAATTGTGTTCTTCTGAGGCCAACCCTCCAGCCATCAATGAAGGGCTGTCTTTGGACAGAAGGGGCTATGACTTTTAGGGTGCAGGAGTCAGCTGCCTGTCCTCCAGGCCCACATTCTCAGCTAACTATGAATATACTGGGGATCCTCAGCTAACTATGAATACACTGGGAAGGTTGCTTGAATCTCTGCATTTTTTAAGGCTTGTGGGGTCCTGGGAGATGTATTATTTGAAAAAATAGAACCTACAGCCAAATAATTCAGAATATAGACTCTACATGCTGCTGTCCATTGGCCTAATAACACCTGGTAACATAATTATGAGTCAGGCACAACCCTCAGTGAGAATCAAGTCCAGTACTGTGTTGGCTCAGCTGTTTTCTCCCACCAGTGGTAGAAACCTCAATCAAAGAGATTACATAACAAGGAATTATGATAGCCAGCACAAGTGACTTGAGATGAATAAGTACTTCAATGAGCTTCTAGATCCAGACTCAACATTTAGTCCCTGTCTTTGTTGGCTGAACCCTCAGACAGTTGTGCTTCACAGCAATGAGAAAGCTGCAGTAGGACTAGTCCCCAGAGCTACTTCTACTAACCCACAAAGGGATAAAGATAGATATTTCTGGTGGCCTTCATAGAGAGTCAAGAGAGGAAACTTGCTCCTAGTCCCCTTACATCTCAATGTCCCCCACTGAATCACATGCCCATCATTGACCCAATCCCTGGGAGCAGGAAATAATATTATCATGTTATGCCTAAGGCAAGGTTCTTATTCAAACTGCCCAACCATGATTTCCAGGAAATAAAACCCAAATAAAATAACTTCTGAGAGGGAAGCTGACATTGCAGAGGCCATTTCAATGCCCTCAATGGTGTCAACTTCAAAATCCAGTCTTTGTCAGCTGTTTTTCACATAGTAATGGTAGCGTGCCCACCCTGAGGAACCCTACACTAGATAGATGTTCCTGAAGTTTGCCTTACTCTGGAGTACACAGGTTCTGTGAAAAACCATGGCAGAAGAAGCCGAAATGCAATCTGTGTGTTAATGATTATCTGAACCAATGGATACTAAGGGACCCATCCTGTTGCAAGAGGTCAGTGTCAAAGGAAAAGCTATCAGACAACCGAGAGTTGAGAAAGTGACACGTTTCCTGAGGCACACCAAGAAGCGTGTGTCTCAAGCACCACTCTTCCCTCCGATTTGGTCCTCTGCGGATCTTTTCTATACCTTTCTCCTCTTCTGCAATTAAGCACAAAGGCCTGTAGAATTCTGCTCACTACCTAATCCCATGCATCTTCCAGTCTAGACTCGTTTCTCCTGTGAGGAAATGCCTTTTGCGAACAGCAGAAGCCTTGTTAACAGAATTACAATCCTGTTAAAGCATTTGCTTTTAATATAGCAACAGTGCTTATGGTCGAGAGGTGACCCATTAATCAGATTTATGGAATGACTTGGAGGGGAGATTAGCTTCAGAATTGTATTAGCTTAGCTTCTCCCAGGGCTCTGTTTAATGATTCCAGAAACTATACCCAGCAAGAGACTTGTATTTTTTCCAGCTAGCTTAGGGAAATTGTATTTATATTCAGAAAAGAGTAGTATAGGAAGAATGTGAGTTGAGGGATTTTGGGTGGGATTTGTCCCCAAATTGAAATAGAGAACAAAGTCCAGCCTGAGTTTCAGCAGCCAGTCAGTGTGTGTGTGTGTGTGTGTGTGTGTGTGTGTGTGTGTGTGTGCTGTAGAGTAAATATGCCTATGCATAGATACACATGTGTGCATATGTATATAGAGGCCAGAGGTTAACATCAGCTATCTTCCTCCTTTGCTCAGCACTTTATTTTTTGAGACATGGTCTCTCACTGAACTCTCACTTATGGGTTTGACGGGATGTCCATCAAACTCTGGGAATATGCCTTCTCTGCACACATGGTGCTAGAGTTGCAGACGTGTGCAACCACACTTGGTGGTTTACATTGGTGTTGGGGATCAAAACTTGGGAACTAATGCTCATATGACAGACACTGTCCAAACTAAGCCACTTCTTCATCCTCTGTTCAGCATATATTAACTGGTACCATAATTAATAGGTGCCATCATGGCAGTGTGTCCTCAAGGGGCTCTCAGTCCAGGGTACATGAGATACTTACAAACAATTACAGTGCCCCTATGTACTTTGATGTCCTAGATACGAGGGGGCAGGGTTTGTGGGACTATAGAGGAGAGTGTAAGGATTTATCCATCTGCATGAAATAACAAAGCTCAAAGAGGTGACTCTTCTGGGGACATCAAAGCAGGAGAAATGCTTGGCCAGGCCCAGTGATCAGTTTACAGTCTGGTCATATGTCAACTGAAGGCTACACGTGTGGATTTTAATGGTATCAAAAAGACCCGGAAGGACCAAGAAAAAAATGCTTGAAAGTTGAGAGTAAATGAGAAGTTACTGATGTTTAGCCTTAGTGTGTGTGTGTGTGTGTGTGTGTGTGTGTATTTCATTAGTATGAACATGGCCATGCAACTTTGTGTGTGTATATGCACACACTTGCTTTCCAAGGGTCAATGTTGGATGTCTTCCTCAATTGTTCTCCTTCTTATTGGTTGGGACAGTGTCTGCCACTCAACCTGGAGCTCACCAATTGGCTAGACTAGCTGAGCAACAAGCTCCAATGATCAGTTCTGCCAATGATGGGTTATCTGAACTCAGGTCCTTATGCTAGCATGGTAGGCACTTTACAGACTGAGCCATCTCCCCTATCCCTCAGGTTGACTTTTTAGCAGGACATGGAGAGTCTTCCTTCTAGAATAAGGTATCTTTGATGTCAAGATAACTCCATGTGTTGCAAGAGTCCAGCAGCCAGTGGTGCTGGCAGCCTGGTTAGACCTCCAGCCTGGTTTTGACAGTTGCCTGTCCTGCCAGCATCCACAGTGGACAACCTGAGGATGAAAGAACTGAGCGTGCTGGCACTGATTGTCTTGCTAATTATCTAGTGACTTAAATAGAGCCATTTCAATAATGGGACCCAACTGTTCTCACCTTTAAATGCTGATCATAATTCTCTCTAAGGTCTATTTCATGAGAAAATAGGCAGATGACATGCAAGAGGGCTACAAAATGGATTCCTATAGAAACAAACTCTAGAATCTGGCCACAGAATGTGGAGTACAGAAAGCAAAAAGTTTCATAGTGACTTGACTGAACGCATCCAACAGATACTCCACATCAAACCTGCACTTGGCCAGAGCTGCCCACCATGGCCCTACCTAGTGAATGTATCACGTGAGCCTCTGTTTCAATATCTAAACATCCCTGCACCGAATATCAGGTTCAGGGAAGGCAACATGTGTCCTCACCTAGCCCAGACCCTAAGACAGTTGGTCCAGCATAATTTCCAAGATGCCCCAAGCATAAGAATGTCAGGTGTGTGCAGCTGCCAGGAGAGTGGTGCTGTGGTCCCCATTTGCCTTTATGTCTCCTCAATGGTGATCTATAGAATCTATAAAGGAGAGACAGGCAAAATTTGGTCTTTCCCAGAGTCATGCTAATGTCAAAATACCATTATAAACCTACCTTCACCCCAAACAACTTCCCAGCAGTGTTCCTGGTACTAAGTAAGCTAGTACATATATTAGCATGTGCTACTAAGTCCTTGGTATTGTGCCTGGTCTTTAGCAGCACTTAGATACTATTCACTAAAATACTACTGAGGAGACGTTCAGCATCTTGACAGCAAGGAATCTCCATGAATTTGACCCAAGAAAAAGTACAAGAAGAAGGCCAATGGCTGGAGTTTGAAAATATATGAGCAAAGGGGTGAACAGATTTTATCTGTGGAGCTTAACTCCAAGCTCCAACATACAAGAAAACAGGCATCCGGGGAGAATGTGAGAAATGCAGACAGTGGAAAAACATCCAGGGTCATTTGAAGTGTGACTATGAAAATTACCACAGCCTGGTCACAGACCAACAGACCATGGTGTCCATGGCCCAGGTCTTAGTTCTGCACGTGGCAAACCCAGTGTCCATATTACAAGTGTCTCCCATCCACACCCTAGCCCCTTTACCTTGCCTTGTGTACACAGAAGGCTATGAATAAAACCACTTGGGCCAATTCAGCTTGTCATTTCAGGAGAGACTACATTAGGTCCCCCAAACTCATAGGCAGGAGAGTCATAAAACAACAGTTCAAGTGTGCCTGAAGCTCTGAACTCTTGTCACCAGAGATGAGTTGTGTGTCAGCAAGAGAGGATTCATGGCCTCTGCCTTGCCATTATTGAGCTCAGGACTCTAAAAGGTGACATGAATGTTCTCATTTAGGCTCTGTTAGGCTTCTGTCACCGTCTTCAGCTTCATCTACTGTGTATCTCATTTCTAAACAGAGCGTCTATTCCACATTAAGTTATGGTGCCCCTCACTGCAACTCAAAAGTCCTTGTGTGATATTACCTGAGTAAGGTGACCCCTCCCAGCCCTGTCTTTCTCATCTAAAAAGAGAAAAAACAGTAATAATGAAAGTTGCCTCCTAATTAGGTAGATAAATGGTCATATATGTTTGGTGCTGGGCTCCTTATGAGCACTCTATATCTGTCAGCCAATAATATGAGATCTCATTATTATTAGACATCTTCAGTGGGGAGTCTCTTATGACTAATTGTCAACATGGCTTCAAACAGCGTCCATTTGCATACTATTCAAGATGAATCTATAAGACATCATACTGAACAAACACTCGGCTTACCCAATCCTAGGAACATAAATGTAGATTTTTCCATCTCTCAGCAAGGTCATCCCATAGTGAAAATAAAAGGTGCATGACTCCATAAGGCAACAGAAGCAAGATAAGCAAGCAGGCATGCTAACAAGCCATGCAACACTGATGCTTACTGCCTGGGGTGTAAAGAGAAAGGTAGGACTTGGATCTGCCGAGGTTAGAGGAAGTTCATACACACTGGGCTATGTGCTCTCAGACACCCCCAGGCTGCTTATTCATAATCCAGTGGCCATGGGTTTGCAGGAAGGCTCCTTTGACTCCCCGTCCTGTGAGGCATGATGTGCCTGTGGCCATCACTTCTTAATGATGGCCTATTCTAAATTATTCTTTCTGAATGTGGCAACTACATAGTCAATGAAGTTAGAGAAGAGTGCCATCACAGAGCTTGGAGCTTTAACACCTAGCATACAACTGAGACCCTGGTGTGGCCAAGCTTCTGGATGAGAACAGGGCAGTACTCAAAGAAAGATCACATTGTTAGGGATGCTCAGCCTCAGCACGTTGATTTAGGAGTTAGGTCCTCTTGTGTCAATCAATTCCCAGCTGCCCTGGATGGGGCTGGGCATCTCTAGTGTAGTGAATATAACTTAAGTTCCCCAGGGTCTGCAGCACAGACATAGTTCCTGCCTCCCTCTGTTCCTCTATCTCAGCTGCTCCTTTATAAAGTTCCCTCAACTCCTCCATGTCTAACAAACTTCTCCTGTGTGGTCTGTACCAGACAAGCAAGGATAGACAACAAAGGGTTTTAAGGCAGGAAGAAAGCTGTACTGTCTATCCCCTGCCCCAGCCCCAGGCTATCTTTAATGCAATTTCTTCAGTCTCAGTGTCATTTACTGGGATCAGGTCAAGAACTAAGATGACATCACTGTTTTCAAGCCCTACTCCCTCTCACCAGACATTCCTCGCAGCCACCAAATCCCATACCTCATTTGTATCTGCTAACAAAATAGACAACTACCATAGTTCCGAATCCTCCGTCACCACAGCAATGCTCTATTCTTCCCCAACCTAGAACCAGCTACAAGGAGAAGACAGGCAGCTAAAAGTACCAGTGTAATGAACTTTCAACTACAACTACCAACAGTCCCTCACCCCATTTGAATAACCTGAGGGTCAGACTAAGGTGCTGGTGAGATAGCCCACTCCGTAAAGTGTTTCTCATAAGCACGAGGACCTAAGTCTGATCCACAGAAACCACATAAAATGTGGGCATCATGACATATTTGTAATCTAAGAACTGGGGCATCACAGAAAGGAGGAATGCTGAGGCTCATGGCACAGACAGCCTAGCCTACGTGGCAAGTTGAAGGCCAGTAAGAGAACCTTTCTCAAAACTAAATGGTAGATAGATAGCACTTAAGCAGTGACAACAGAGGTTGACCTCTGACCTTCACATGTACGAACAAATGTATGCACCTGGGAGCACATTAGCACACATATGCACGCATATGTAAACAAGAAAGATGATAGTTCAAGGCTAGACAGCTGTAAAAGTTAGAATTATCCTTCAAATGCAGCTCAAGTGACTCTGCTGTTCCCATTTTGCCATATGCCTCAGACCTCCACACTCAACTTCCCAGACAACCAGGCATTTATGAGCAGGCTTGAGTCAGCCATGGCTACGGAGAGAACCGTGGGTCTAGCCTGAGCTTTTTCACCACTACCCTTACCTTGGCCAGATCTCAACACTTATCCCAGCCTTCAGGTGAAGAATACGGTTAGGACTATATATCCAGCCTACACACACAGCTCAGACTTTGAACAGCCATGCTCCAGGGCAGGAACTGTCCAGTTCACTGAAATTATAATCTTGTTCTATTCTGGGTCTCGGGAAAGGTTTATATTTGTAGAGTTTCTGGAGTTTCCACATTATTATTGCCTGGGCCCAAGCCATAGCATGTGCATGAGTATAAAGTAGCATGAAGAAGAAAATGTAAAGGCACAAGAGGGTGAGAAGCCCTCACTATACCATCAACAATCATTTCTCTCAGTGTCGAGAAGGAAGCTGTGTCTAACGAGCCAACACTAGATCCAAAGCCCTAAATGCACTCCTTCATGTGGATCAGGCTGCCATCCCCAACTCACAACCTTGTGAGGGGAGGCAGATAAAGAAATCCAGGTTCTGAGAAGTTATATATTTGACCAAGGTTTCACAGACAATACTCGGTGAAGCTTGGATTCAAGCATACTCATTTTAAAAATTTACTTCATTTTTAATTATGCACATCTATGTTTGGGTATGATAGTATGTGTGCAGATGTCTGCACAGGCCAGAAGAAGGAGTCAGATCCCCTGAACTAGAATGATTGTGAGCTGCCATACACGGATGGTAGGAACCAAGTCCAGGTCCCCTGCAAGAACAGTATGAAGTCAATCACTGAGCCATGTCTCCAGTGCAAACACACATTCTTAATCCCTGGTCTGCCTTCATTCTTAGTGGTCCCCATTTGCTCTAGATAGCCACCTGAGACATTCTAGGCTTACTATTTAAACATTCTGAAGGACAGCCCAGGTCAGATTGTTATGTGTGTTAATCCTCCTGGCAGGTCTAGTCTACTCCAGTCCCCACAGTTCTTTGCATTAGGACCCAGGCATAGGAGAAAAGGAGCCTTGAGCATTCTCTCCTCCATCTCTCCCCCTCAACCATTTCCACATGGCATACAACGGGTTAAAAACTTCTCTTACTGTTTATTTACATTGTTTTTAAAGGCCTATCTTCTCCCAGAAAGCCATTTAAGACTGAACCACTTAATTTCTCCTCAAGGTAGAATCTGCCAGATGGAGTCTTTGTCCTAAGCCACGTGAATTTATCTTATATTTAAATAGCCATGAACATTACAGGCAACTAAAATAGCAGTGAGTTCCCAAGTGCAAACTCACTGAGCAGGGGAACAGCAAGAGTCTGCATGCATCCACCTGGGGCAGCTGTTCCAAGCGGGCCACATTAATGAGGGAATGACTCCAGCTGGCAGCTGCTGGTCACATCTGAGTGTCACTCAGTGTACAAGCATGCCATTTTTACGTTTCAGCTAAATTCTGAAACTTCTCACCTCCCTTGGCTGGACACCCTTGGGCTATGCATCCCTGGCTGCTCTGCAGACATGCTGCTGACAGATGAAGTGATGGAGTGTACCCCAGAGCATTGGGCAACCAGAGCAAAGTAGCCAAGTGTGAAATGGAAGTGTCCCTAAAGGTCTAGTAAGATATGCCTATTGGTTGGGTTAGTGTAACAACATTTTATAATGCAACACTGCTACAAATAAAATTTCTTAAATGATGTACCCAATAAGGAATGTCACATGCACCCATATTAAACTGCATGCCTCCAAACTCCTTTTTAAATGTATAGCTACAGCTCTAGTACTCCAGGCTACCTCTGGGGACTCCTGGGGAGAACATAGGCCTGTTGGAGAAGAACGGTATTTCTGGGAACTTGTTTCAGGAATCACACTCCAGAGCCTGGAGCATCAAATTTCTGAGATCCTGTTTTCTAGTCTTGAGAAAAAGTTTAGAGAGAGGGGTTAGGGTTTGTGTGTGCAAGTCATTGTTGCCTGATCCAAAGCCACAGGATATACTTATAAACATAAAAAGCATGACAGAGAAAGAGAAGGTTGGCAGAGTAGTGACAACCTGCTTTACAAAAGTGAAGAGACAAACCACCAGGCATAATCATGATGTCCCTTCCCTATCTTGTTTGCATCTGAGAAAAAGAACTGGCATATAAAAACAACTGTCCAACATGGTGGTGGCCTCACTGGGATCCAAGCAGTACCATAAAGAAGACAGAGCACAAGTCTAGTGATACGTGTATCATGATGAAGATCTAAAAAATAGCATTCCAGCCCCATTCAAACACATAAGTATGGATGCACCCAAAACTAACCTCCAGAGTCTTCCATCTTTCCTTGTTCCTACTTACATCCCATACTAAGCAGTGGAGACCTTTAATGAGAAGTGGAAATAGCAGACGTGTTTTCACCAGTGGGTGTGCTTTGGCCTTGACTTTATTCTGAGTGTAGCAACCCCACCTAGCATATTTGTTACAGCTTTTAGTGTAAAAAAAACTCTGAAAACAATGACCATCCAGATGATGCTTAGATTCAAGGGTGTTCTCCCTAAGCCATTCTGACACACCAGGCAGGATGTTGATGTAGTAATCAACAGATACCCCACAGTCCTGAAGACATCATCTCATAGATCCCAGCCACACCTACAGAAGCCAAAGACTGGGAGGAAGTAAAGGGAGATGCAGATAAACTAGGGGATAGCCCTTTGTTCCTTTGGACAAGTTTTCTTTAATATTTAAGAATCACTTTTTTCCTCTCCAAATGAAAAGACAAAGCAGTAGAAAACCAACCCCTCCTTCATTCTATTAAAGTTTATTTGGCACTGAGAGTTTTTAGTTTATCCCACAGTCTTTCAAGAGCCTTGTACCTGAGCACTCAACAGATGATCCCAGGACTGAGTTGCTGTGGCTGTTTTGCTGAGTGGATATAACCTAAGTATATGAATGAATACATTTTCGGATATATCTGTGAAGTGATATAGGAGAATAGAGCTGATAAGACTGTCCCGATTCTTCATTTTGAAGAGGAGATATGGCGTACAATAGGTGTGTGGATAGAACTAATCAAAAGTCGTGTGGAAATCTGATACATGCTTTATCACATAAGAAATACGGATAATGCTGCCAAGAGACTGTCCCCACATTTGGTAGTCATGTGGGTATTATTGCCATGGAGTAGACCAGGGATGCTATATTTGGCTCTTAGGGCCATGGAGTATTACTATATACCTGGTAGTAGCTTTGATGTATAAGGCTGCTCACCAGTCCTAATGTTGCAGGGGCTCAGCATCTAGTAGAAATAGCACAGAGGTAAGCTGCCTTCCTAGATCCAGGTAGACTTAGAGATATCAACTTCAAGCCAGCAGGGCTCCGATTTAAAAAAAAAAAAATGTGGAATATTGGTCTAGTTTCAAATCCCACATTGAAAAAGGGACATCAGAGATACAGTCATAAAAGAGCCCACACATCTAGGATAAGTATTGAAACTACATGATCCAAGGAATAATTAAGGTTATCTTAGATATTAGCTGTGGCTTGGCATGGCCAAAAGACTTTAGAGGACCCTGAGGGATACTTTCAAAAGTTATTTGTTTGTTTTTTAAGATAGAAAATAAGAGCTTCTGGATTACTTAGGAGAACAAAATTTGTTAAAGAGCCTTTCAGATAATAAGAGCTCCGTGTAAATGCGATGTGCATTGGGCAGGAGGGAAGGAAAGAGCTAATGCTGTTGAACTAGCTGGGAGGGACTAGCAGTGAAAGCTGTGAGCTTTGACATCAAGCTGGATACAAGCTCAGGTTGTACAACTCTGGTTTTATGAGACTTGAGGAAAGAAAGTTTTGACCCTCGGTTTCTTTGTTTGTGAAATTCATATAATGTCTGTGCCAAATAAATTGTCATGTAAGCAAGCAAATTTTGACACCAGTATTCAGTGTGTTGTAAATATGAAATTGGCAGGTTTCGTTGCTACTGCTATTATCTAAGTTGGATAAATTACAGAGAGGTAAATATATCATTTCCTTCCCATTCCTCAGCCCTCTGATTTCCAGTTACGGTAGCCCCCAGACTGTCAAAGTCCCTGGTAACGTCTTACTAATGTTCTAAATGTCTCTAGGAGTTTCCATTTTATCAGTGTCCCAAACATTCTTAATGATCAATATATTAACTTTTACTGCCTCTCTTCTCTCAGTAAATGAGAACAGTTCTTTCTCTATCTCTGATCTTTGTACTTTCGCTTTCTTCTGTGATAACTAGCCATGCAATATAATGCCACAGTTAATTTCCCCTTAACGTACTCTTCCACCCAGGAAAGAAAGGCTCAGCCCAACACCTGGTCAACACTTTGTAGTTGCTTAAAATTCTAAATAATCAAAGGGACAGATCTTTTACAAGTGGAATTTTATAAACCATGACCAAAAGTAACTTAGAGGAGGAAGAATTTTATTTGGCTTACAAGTCCAGGATACAGGCCATTATTGCAGGGACATCAAGGCCAAGAGCAGAGAGAAAATTAATTCCTAAATGCATTCTTGCTTGATCACTCACGCTCTAGTTTATACTCAGTCCGTCTCCACTGCTCTTATACCACTAAGGACCCCCCCCACCCTGTGAAGGATGTCACCTACATTGAGCTGGGTCATCCTATAATCAAGACATGCCCACAGGCCAGCCTGATCTACCCATTTCCTCAATGGAGACCCTTCCCTGGTGATTTTTAGATTATGGCAAGTTGGCATCTAAAGTAAGCCACTGCACTGAGGGGTCTTAAAGCTTCACAAGATGCCTGTCTTTCTTGCACCCCAGAAAAGAACAAAGCTACATGCAGAAGCGCTGGCAGGATGTACGTGTGGGAGACTTTGTCCAGATGCAGTGCAATGAGATCGTCCCAGCTGACATCCTCCTTCTCTTCTCTTCAGACCCCAGTGGGGTCTGCCATCTGGAAACTGCCAACCTGGATGGAGAGACCAACCTCAAGCAGAGGCGTGTTGTGAAGGGCTTCTCACAGCAAGTAAGTGCTTTCTGCATAGCCTTCCGTGGGGAGATCAGAGGCAAGAAGCAAGCTGATCTCTTAGAATGCTGAAACTATACTGGCAGAAAGACAGGGAAGGCAGCAGATGCCTCTTTAGAAATTCAGTCCTCCCAGCAACCTTCTGGGTAGCTATCATGCCCTTATCACAAATGAAGAAATTGAGGCTAAAAAAGTCTGTACCCTGCTGGAGGACTGAGTTCTTAAGTGATGACTAACTGTCCTCTGGAAAACCTACCTTATATCGAAAACCAAGTCCTACAAGTGCTCAGTTAAAACTACAGACAACCCTCTCCTCTGTTCTCAGCCAACCCTCCCCAGCTCAGATCTGAGTATGAATCTTTAATATTCCTTTGGCTCTTCCTAAACTACAGCAAGGTAGTAGTTGTTATTCCTCATTTCTCCTGCCGTGTTTGTGTGTGTGTGTGTGTGTGTGTGTGTGTGTGTGTTTATATGCGTGTGTGCATGCGCACACACATGCATGCATGTGTGTTCCAATATGGATGTATAGGAGTGCCTGTTTGCACAAACATCTGCTTTTGATATCATGTGTGTCCTCAGAAGCCATCCATCTATTTCCTGAAACGGGGTCTCTCATGGATGTGTAGCTTGTGGACTATGCTGGCTGGCTGGCAAGCTCCAGGGACCCACCTGACTCTAGCTCTCCAGCACTGGGATTACAAGCACATACCATGCTGAGCTATTTTAAAAAGTGGGTTCTGAGAATCAAACTCAACTCCTCATACTTTCCCAGCAAGCACTTAACCAACTGAGCTGGGTCCTATTTTTCTCTTCTGTGAACCTACCTAATTGACAGCCCTAATCCTCTCCTAGGTCAGCCATTGCTGACACCTTTGATAAGCCTTCACACTAAACCAGCAGTGCAGGATGGTAGAGGAAACAGTGTTTGGTGGTGACCAGCTCCGACTCTAGGTTTTGACAAAACTGGACTTAAGCTGTCTCATTTTACAGAAGTTATCACTCTCTCATACTTTGGTTCCTTTGTCATGAAAAAAGGCAAAAATAGTACCTTTCCCTTAGAGTAACTCTAAAGACCAAATGGTATAGACCTGATTGCTTAGCTCGAACAGAACACTGAAAGAGACTGGTAAGTAGGTGCTATTAATATCCGCAATTTTCATAAACAGTTTGTGTTGGCTAATTGGATGTGATGTTCTGGTTTTCAATTACAATTCTCCTTATATAGCTTGATTTCCAACCTCTCTCTACTAATGGGAAAAAATAATTTTGTCATTTATTTATCCTGCCAGCTTCTGCCTATGAAGGAATTAAATGAGTCAGGGGACTTGGGAAAAAGCAAATGCTCCACTTCTCCAAGAGTCTCATGAGCTGTAGTTCTATATCATCTCTCAAGATGAAACAGTGTATTCAGCTTGCTTCCTCCACAGTACCTGACAGGCATGTCTCAAATGTTCCCTATATGATTGACAGCCATCATAAGTCTAGTCTCTCCTCTCCACTTGTGGGCAGGAATGCTAACAGATAACCCATAGCTCTGCATGAGAATGAACAGAAATAAGGAAATAAAAGCAAAATAAGAGCTTGGTGCCTGCTGCAGACATAGTAAGAGGCCTCTGTGGCCATCAGAACAAGAATCCACCTGCACCACACCATCACGTCACTCACTGGTCTCTTGGTCTCCAAGCCCCACTGATCTGGCTGGGCCTCTGAGTGTTACTTTCCTTGGCTTGTCTCTCTCCAATTCACTGAGTCACTTTAGTGTTTATAAAGAGGAAGACAAAGGCTGGTGTGCGGTCACAAAGTCCCTCAAGGCAGGCAAGAACAATCTAGATCTGGACTTGGGGCCCTATGACCTACTTCCTTGATGAGAACCCTTTTTAACTGATACTTCCAGTAAAGTTTACACATTACACACACCCACTATATGTGCACAGGTGAATCTGACACCTTCGTCTGGGGGCAGGCAAGGATCTCTTAGATTTGGTATTTGTTTCTATCCCTTTTCATTTAAGTCCCGGAAATACTAGTGCTCTGTTTGCATAGATGTCTATTTTAACCTCTCTGACTTCATTGTCATCTTATTTTGAATCTCATTTCCTCTCTCATTTCAAAGCTATTGAATTTCAGCCATTGACTTTTCTTCTTCCTTTTGCCTCAGCTCCGGACTGTTTCTTGTATATCAATCAGATACTTTGGGATTCACCTGGAGGGAAGCTAGGTGAAAGAATCCTCATACACCAGCACCATAACCATTCGGTTTAATAAACGTTCCAAATTCTCACCCTGAATTCTCGTGGGATACTTGGCATTTCTTTAAAATGTAAATTTGTGTGTGAAAAGAAGACTTATTGAGTTGGTTTCCAGAGTTCTTTGTCCTTATCCTGACTTTCCTTTGCTCAAGAGTGTCTGTGATTCACTAATACCAATAATAAGATTGAGCCCATGCTAAGAGCTTTGTATGATTAATTCATCCACAGCAGCCCAACGGATGGACAGCACCATCGTCCTCATTTTACAAATGCAGAAAGTAGGGCATAGAGAAGACATGTCGCTCCCCCACAGCCACTGAGGCTGTAGAATTGGAACCAGAATTCAAAATCATGTTTGTTCTTAAAGTCTATGGTAGCTCACCTTCCTGGCCATTTGGCTGTTACCTTGTATTTACAGGGGTGCATACAGGAAAGCATTATTTATTATTTACAGATTCTTTCCAGAATTAAGTAGCAGGTTGCTGGGAGAACAAAAGCAACATGATTAAAGGATTAAATCCTAGCCCACTCTCTGGACAAGGGATATCTTGGCTGCTCCCGACTCCCCCCTTTCTCCCTATTGTCTTTAATGCCTAAGGTTTCTGGATCTGCACAGAATTCACTATTAGCTTATGCTGTACCACAGAGTTTCCCCAATGCATTGAACAATGATATAGATGAGAGTTGCAAGGAAGGAGAACACTGCAAAGAAAAATAAGATCAGAAGATAATAGTAAACATGTTTTAAATTCTGTATCCTGTAAGACTTCTCTGATCCTTTAATAAGCCTGAAGGAGGCAAAGGAACATGTAGCTTCCTAAATATTTTAGTACAGAAATCTTTTGTTCCAAGGAACAGATAGGAAGGATGCTGTAGGAAGGATGGGCTCACCACTTAGAGACTTGCTGCAGATACACAGTGAGCACTCGGAATGCACTACCACTGTTCCTAGGGAGCTTTCACAAATATCCATACCTTCTCCTGTACCACAGTGAAACAATACCCTGAGTAGGTATACCTTGAAAATGTTCCCCAACATTTTCTTGATATAACCTAACTGACAACTTCTTGAAAACTGAAACAGAGGAAAGGCACCATTCTGGTGGAAAAAAAATAAAAACAGAAAGTAAAAAACAAACAAACAAAAAATACCCTAAAAGCAAAAAACAAACAAACAAAATTATCACCACAGTAAGAACAAATGGTAAATTGCCATCCATCCATGTTCCTCTTACTGCATGGCCACCCTTCTAAATCCTTTGGGTCCATACAGCCACCCCGTGAGAAGGGCATTGCTATGCTCTTCTGAGAGATGAAAATTCTGAGGAACAGTAACGGCAGATCTCACTATTGTCTCAGAAGACTTTGAACACTTCCTAATATGATTTCTGTAGAAACTTAAGAGTCTTGAATAATGAGTTTCAATGGATTTTTGTTAACTTGTTTTCTCTCTAAATTTCTATTATCCATGAGACCCTCACTCTCCCCAAAAGACTTTTACTAACCTCAGACATTTCTAGAAGTCCCCACCTCAAATCATATTTTCATTATCCAGAAATGGTGAGAAATTGAAGGTGGCTTCCTTGGATGAGCATTTCCCAAGGCAGAATAAACTCAACACAGACCTTAACTCTTGAAAATTATGGTACATGGTCTAGTCAAACTAATAAGCTAGAATCCCACAGACACCATCCTCATGAAGGATTCAGTGTACAATATATTAAGGTTCCTGTGAGAATTTTTAAAACAAGTATTTATTTACATTCCTATAAAACTTTAGGGAAGGGGATATTTTCTTGGATTTCATACAGACATGATCATGACAGGTGAAAATGACTATTTACCTGGCTCAAGTAGTTTCTTCTCTTTCCACAAGTGAAATTCAAGTACAATTATAAACATCAGTAGCCATTGATAAGTGTGCTTTGTAGGACACTTTAGGGATCAGAATTGTTGCTCAAATCCTTTCCCTAGAACTAAAATTAGACCAAAGTCATTACTTTTTCAGCTGGAATCTTTCTTAGGAGGAATCATTTTTGAATTCACAAAATCGTTGACCTATTTTTGAAATAATGAGTCCCATATCACATTGCTAAGGAAGAGTTGGAAGCAAACAGTCCATCCTTACTAGTATGCTAAGTCCTGCCCAGCATCCAAAAGGACTTGCCCAGAGAGTTAATTTGTTTACTCTTCTTAATTGTGACATTCTGGATCTTGAAACCTCTAGAAGTAAATACCTGTGCCTCTTATTTTAGTAACACAAAAGACACTAAAGCAAAAGAATCAGAAATGAATTCTCCAAGTCAACACTCTAGATCAAACATGTTCTTGGTTGTCTGGCATCTAAATGATTGAAACTTGAGTTTACCAAAGCATATATCCAACCATTTTCCCATATCAGGAATGAACTAGGCTAAGCCCAAAAGCTACCTGGCCATTTCAGCATCATCTAAGAGCTGCTCAGCAATGGAGAACCGTAGTGATCTTAACAAGAGGCCCTGGTGGTTCACATGCATATTGAACTTGAAAGACACTGTCCTAGGGCATCACTGACTAATAATTACATTTTCCAACTCTTTGTTGAATATCTCTTTTAACTATTATAGCTTCCACCCCACCAACAGTTACTGCTTGAAAGCATTTGCTCAGTTAGAAACAGTCATTCTCTGCAGTAGAACTACTGATTTTAGCATTTTTAGAAACACAAACACTTGCCTACAAAGGAGTTGTGGTTCAGTAATGTAAAAGAACCATCATCTCAAAACCTCAGCTCAGTTGCCAGACCTCTCAACCTTGCCTGCCCTGAGAACCAGGGAAAATTTTCTTCCCTAGTAGAAATGGAATCTGTTAATGAGTCCTGCCAATGATGGGTTGTTCAGAATTTCTATCAAGAATATTTAATGCTTTCTAGTTTGTCACTGTTGAATAGTGGGTTACATTTTGTAGGTCATTTAATATAAGATCTATATAATATAATTCTATATGACATAACTTAAATCAAGCTTGTACTGTATACAATAGCTATTTTGTCTTGTTATTTCTCACCAAACCCTATGTGATAACCATTTCTATGGTGCCCATTTGAAGTGAAACAATAACAGCTCTACTACCCTGCTAGTGGTGGACTAAACTCACCTTAAACTCAGGAAGGTTTTCTTTTCTGACTTTTATTGTAGAAATTTTCAAGCATACATAAAATATAGAGAATAATTTGATATATGTTCATGTACCCATTGACCAATTTAGATGACTAACACATACATAATTAAATCTGGTCATCTCTTTCTTCTCTCTCTCATTGGCTCTGAAAGGTATTTTTAATAATCAACATTTTAGCATTTCCCCTGCAAATATCTAGCATGTATCTATGAAAGATAAGTCTTTCAAGTACACCATTATCTTTCTTTGATACTAACTTTCAAATCAGTGGTCTTAACTCATTTCCCAGTGTGTTGGTTTGAACCAGGCCAAATACTGAGGTTAATATCATATATTTCTTTCATCTTAGCATTTCTCGCTTATCTCTCTTCTCCCTTTGCATAGCTGATATCAAGTTACTTAATAAACCAATTTGTGTATTATACAAAATTCCCCATAACCTTGATTTTTCTGATTTTATTGTGTCCCTGTGATATCATTTACCATGTTCCCTTCTAGTCTATTTCTATAAATTTGTAATTTGATTCGGCACATGAATCACTCTTCAGTGATCTCTTGCTCTCTCTCCCTCTCTTCCTCCCTCTCTCTCTCTCTCTCTCTCTCTCTCTCTCTCTCTGTGTGTGTGTGTGTGTGTGTGAAAGAGAGAGAGAGAGAGAGAGAGAGAGAGAGAGAGAAACAGAGGGGTCATAAGAAACATGATATATTAGTTTCTTTTCTGTTGCTATGTTAAAATAATAAGCAAAAGCAACTTAAGAAGAATTTTATTTTGACTTACAGTTTGAGATAGAGTCCAACATGGCAAGGAGGAGGCATGACGTATCACAAGAGCAAGAAAATAGCTGATCACATTGTCATCCACACACAGGAAGCAGAAAGTGGTACAAGGTTATGAACTTTCAAAGCCCTCTCTCAGTATATACTTTCTCTAGCAAGGCTGTATCTCCTAAAGGTTCTATAACCTCCCAGACAGCCAGCTGAGGACCAAGTGTTTTAATACACAAGCCTATGGTGAATATTTCTTATTTTAACCACCATACACAGTGTATGAACATCTCATATAAGATGGTTGGCTTTTCTGCCCTGTTGATAGTCGTTGGTGATGATTGCTGAGATCTATAAATTCACTGGAGTTTTCAAAGTGACTATATTCTAATTTAATTTCTTTCATGGAGCATTTGGTTTTGCTGAGATGTCTTCTGTCCAGGAAATGCAGAAGACATGATCACTCTCATTCATCTACCGGTTTCCAAAAGAACCTTTCTCCAGCATCTTCCAAATATGTCTAATGAATTTAAGGTTTTTCTGCTTTAGTGTTAATGAAAACAAAAGGCTTTAAACAGCCATGATATATGTCAAATCTGTGCAGTTGCTGTATTTACTGATTGTCCTCTTTAGCCAGTGACAAGTTCTTCAAAAGAAGTGTCACAGGTGTCACCTGACTCAACTTCAGTAGTCTCTGGTAGATCGGGTTCCTCTCCATATGAACTTGTATTCAGTGAGGACTCTCAGTGCATGCTGAAGGTGCTCATTGCTTTCTGTGATCATTATTCCTGTGCATTCGGGTAGAAAAAAACTAAAATTCAGAACTCAAAATTTTAACTGGACCTCACTCACACACTACATGTAGATCTTTCTGCTACTTCAGACAAAGTCCTTACCCAGTGCATTGACCAGTCCCCTTCAGCTAGCTGTCACAGAAATGTTCTCTTCTGGCAAACCAAATGTTGGGAACATTTTAGAAAAAAGAATTAAAAGCAACTTGAGAGATGCTGGATTTTAGCAAAGCTTAACTAGTTAATATAGTGTTTAGTCTGAATTAAAACTCAATTTTTATATACCTGACTGCTTTCCTCAATGCTAAACTAATTCTATATCCTTTTATTTATGGTTCCTATTTCTTAATTGATTATAACTTTCCTGTACATGAAGATACCCAGTTGTATAAGTTTTAATTACTTGCAGCAATAATAATAATTTAGTGACAGAACAACCCAAAGAGAACCAATTAATTTTACCTTTGACCTATATTTTATGAATATCTGGTCTCATTTTTACTAGACTATCTCCTAGAGTTCTTTCCTGAGGTACAGGCACACAAATACACACTTGCCCACTAAAACAAACATATATGCATATACAGTGACACAAACAAACATATGTTTCCAGATGTACATGTACATATATATACAGAAATAGAGATAGTCAAACAGAGACACAATAGGCATATATGCATAATAGCACACACAGATACATGTAGAGAGATAACTATCCATGTGATCATATAGATCCATGCACACAGACACAATTGTATATGTCCACATAGACACACATTCACAGCCTCAACATTGGATGCCCTCTTCCCATTGTTAGCATTATTTGCACACAACTACTTAAAAGAAAGTGCTTTTCCATTTATATCCATTCAGGACTCATTCTGCCAGGTTATGTGAAAGATACAATCACACTAAGATATTAATGATTGATAGCATAAAGATTTAAGATTTTCCCCACTCCATCATTTTTATAGCTTAAGATAACATATTTAGATTTAAATGTTGGCCTATACAACCTTAACCAGTAAGAAAAATTGTGTGTATTTAAACTCAATTGGAAAATATTTCTTGTCTCAAATGATTACCATACCTATCTAACATGTGGATTAGTCAAAAATCTTAGTTGCAGGATAGTTTAGGCAAGTAAATGCTGCATAGCCATCTCTGAGGATATAAATTCAATCTCCAGTACCTGTGTTAAAACTCCAAAGGTGAGCCTGTAATCCCAGCATCAGCAATGTAGAGACAGGAGGATTCCACCCTCAGCATACTTGACAACCCAGTCTAACCTAATCAATAAGCTCTAGGTTTAGTAAAGGACCCTAACCCAAAACATTTTGTGGAGAGAAATGAAAGAAGTCAGCCATGTCAACTTCGGCCCTATACAAGCCAAAACACACATATGCATACAAATACACACACATGCACACCTACACACACATAAAAAAATACCTTGGTTGCATATGACAAAATACTTATCCAAATCACTAAAAATACCTTGCCCGAGGGGAAAATTGTTGGAAAAATACAAGGTGAGTGGGCCTTAGGCTTTGTGGTACCTGGAAGTCAGAATCCATCAAGATAAGCTCCATGCCTTGTATTATTTCCTTTTATCTTTGACCCCAGCTCCCATTTAATTCCTAGAGAGGAATAATCAGTCTTCTTGACACCTACATCAGGAAAACATCCCAGGGAAATAGACTGCTTATCCCAGGCTGGGTACCACATACCCATTCTTGGACCAATCAACTATGACGAGAGTGGCAGGGTTCTCTGAATTGCATCCTCCACCTGAAAGTCATAAGGAGATCTGATCTGTGGAAAAAGAGGTTTCTGAGCAGCAAAACAATAGGGTATTCATCACATCCATTAAAAATCGTAAATTACATATGACCAAGGCTGTCTACCATATTGGGGAGGGTCTGGATGTCATCTGCCTCTCTCTTGGAGCCCCTCACCCCGTGCTAATCTTTCTTCCCCAAAACCTGCTTCTTGTTTTAGCTCCTCTGCCTTCCCAATATTGTGTATAGAGTAGCAGGTTCTTACTCTTCTCTGGGTTTCTGTAGATGTTTCTACTTCTCATTCTTCTTCACCACTGTCTTCCATTTAATCAATTCACTTTCTCATCCGATGCTGTAGGATGTCTAACAGATACCAAATGCCTGGCTTGGATTTTCATTGCCATTATTTATCAGCAAAGGTGACACATGATGATTCTATCTTCTGTGAACAACTCAATATAGCTTCTTGGGTTGAAATTTATATTCTGCTTTTACGACCTCTTTCACCAAAAACATTGGGTTTTCCCATTGTTTTTGTGTGTTTTTGTTATCTCTAACAAGACAGTTTTATACAGAGAAGGTTTGTCTTTGCAGTAATACTCCCTTAAGACATCACTGCCCCTCTGATGGCAGCTGTCCAGAGTTTATATCTCATGCCACTTATTTATTTGTTCACTGAGTGTAGATGAAAGGCCTTCTCTGTGAAGTATGCAATATCATATTCCTGGGATTGAAGAGAAAATAAACACAGGGCAGGGGATAGACCAAGCCTATGTGTTCTAGTCAGAAATTAACGACTGAATGACACAGTCCTTGGTAAACAACTCTACTGATAATTCCTTCTGGAAATGATAAGAGTACAAAATCATCCTTTTTCCAATATTTGGTTGGAATGTCAAACCCAGACATTATTAGGAAAATGTCACAGGAAGACTTTAAGATTTATTAGCCTTGAATTAAAAAAAATAAACAGAATAACCAGCTACTTAGTAAAAGAAAACTCAATCTGCAAGGAATCCTTAGAGTCCCACTCAGATGGCCTTCCAGCCCAAGCCATGTTCTTGTGTTCAGTAGCTGAGGCAGGAAGGCTGTCCAGGTGACTCAGGCTGTAGACTACCCCCTCCTTCAGGGATAAAGGGAAGGGATTACTCATCATTTCCAATGGTTATCTTGAAAAGGACAATCACCAACCAGGAACTAGAAAGGTTGTCAAGTGCCAGTAACTGTCAGTAGTTTCAGATAGGATAATCAGAAATTAGGGCTTATTTCATTTGCATTCCAGAAAGGAAACAGTCATTTAGCTCAGCAGATGAAGTATGGTGAACATTTGCTTTCACAATTTGATAACCTAGTAAAGCACTTTTTTTTTTTTCTTTAAAAGAGTGAGTAAAGAGGAATTAAAAATTCCCCGATTCTACAGTATTCCTCCACACTGCTTCTTTAGTTGGCATGGTGTTTTGCCAGCCTCATAACCCCTTTTTGGCATGGCCCATTGATCAGATTAGGGGAGGTCTCCCTGCCGATGTGTTGTTGGGCTAAGCCAAGTCCAGGAATCTTCACAGAGGCCCCCTCACCCAAGCACCATGGAAGTCCATTTACTCAGCAGGAAGCAAGCTTAGTGATAACTAATTCCACTCTTCTCTTTAACAGACATCCTTGGCTTATAGTAAAATCTGGATGAATCCATGTCTTTTGTGTTAGAAGAAAGCCTGGCTGTTTCTGTTTCCTCGATGAGCACAGAATTTCTTGAATTTCAAATGATCTGAAACATGAATCTTTTACTCTAAGAAAACATGACTGTGTGTCACTGTTACTTTACAGCTATGGTTCTCACCCTTCCTAATGCTGTAACCCTTTAACATGGCTCCTCATGTTGTGGTGACCCCCCAACAATAAAAATATTTTTGTTGCTACTTCATAACTATAAACTTGCTACTGTTATGAATCATAATGTAAATATCTGGTATGGAGGAATTCTGATATGAATGACCCCCTGATCATTCACAACCCACAAATTGAGAACCACTACTTTATAGCTTTAAGACCTTATGTGACTCCAAAACATGTAGTAATGCTTTCAGTGTTCATTAGCAAAGAAAATACAGATTTAGCAAAACTACTCTTGAATTGGTGAGCTTTTGTGGGAATTAGTCATTTAACAATCTTGATTAAAACCAGGAGTCTCTAAACAAAAGGGCATGAGTATAGGAAGAGGTGCCTACAGGAAGGTCAAGAGGGCCACCCTGGTGAGAGTGAGAGAAAATGAGAGGTAGAGAGAAAATAAACAGGATTACTAAACACATGTACGAACAAATGTAAACACTTAAAATACAAATGATTTGGAACAAGAAATAAAATTCCTACAAAATTTGAAAAGTAATGCTACGTCTAAATTTTGAGTCCTGGTTTTGCCCTACAGATAGCATTGAGGTTTATTAAGGGGGACCATGTAGCAAACACAGAAACAGTTGGAGATTTTACAATTTAACAAGATGTTATAAGTTCCTGTGAGTGGTTGGATATTAAGAACTGTCTAAGTTTAAAGAACAGACTATTACAGTGTGTGGGGGAAAATGGGGCCTTAGGAGATAAAACCCTTAGGCTTACATCTGAAAACGGAAGTTTTGAAAGGATAGCAAAATCAGAAAATTTGGGAATAAATCAACATTCAGTTTTCTCTCCAACAAAAAATGGGACCAATTTGTTCTGAATACTTGGTGAAATCAATAAAATCAAAGACAATAAAGTAAATAAAGAATGTCATTCTGTGAATCAAAGTTTAAAAAGAGCAAAAGAAAATGTGCCATGTGGCCATGGAATTGAGTGGCTACTATAGTGATTTGTGTTCTTCACAAGTAGCAGAATTCTACATAATTGAACCAAAAGAGAATTGTTATAAGAATGTGGTAGGAGACGGAAGGGAAGGAAGAATAGATAATAAAATTTGGAGGTTGAAAAGAAAGCTTGAAGATTTGGACTTAGAAACTACAAGTAGGAACCCAAGATGATAGTGAAGAATTGGAAGCAGTAATAAGTTAATGGTCTTGGGTAATTTTTCTTCTTGGAGACATTGCGCTCTGCTCACAGTCCCACAGTAGGACAGCATAACAGGCAGGGCACCTTGGCTTGCATCATGATGTGAGCAGGGGGGTAGAGGGGCTTCAAGAGCTTGTTTCGCAAAGAATGTGGAAGGAGGGATGAGTAAACATAGAGCAGTGGTCCATTAAAATTTCAAAAAATAAAGCATGACCTTGTTAACCAGTTAAACCAAATGACTTGGTAATCCACTGTGAAAGTAACGTGATGGTAAACTTAGAAAAGTAAAACTGGAAGAACGTGCAAGGCGTTTACTGTTCTAACCTTTTCCAGTTGTTACAGTATGCTCCAGACCAATTGCTTTAGATTGCATTTCCTGGTAGCCTCGACAGTGGCCAGCTTGCTGTGTCCGAGACAAAGGTCAGCAAAGAGTAAGACAACCCAACCTGGGAAGTTATGACTCCCTGACTTTTGCCCACTTTGTTTTGCTTTCAAAGGTACCACATGGACACACCTGAGTGAGACTGGGAACTGGGTGTTATCCATATTGTAATTGTTTTGGGTCAATATCCACTTCCTCCTCTCTGAGTCTCTTTCCCTTTCCCCAAGATCCACATCCTGATATTCAATAAACACTCAAAATCATGAATGAGAAAAGAATGAATGCAAGAGATGTCAACTTTGAAGAGAGTTTTATGACTGAGCTGTCCTAATTTGCATTCTGTTGCCATAGCCAAGACATGACCAAAAGTAGTTTGGGTTGAACAGAGTTTATTTCATCATTGTACAGCTTATTTGTCATAAAGGGAAGTCAGGGCAAGAACTCAAGGCAGGGATTGAAGGAGAGACAATGGAGGAGTGCTGTTTACTACCTTACTCCTCCCGGCTCGTTAACTTTACTTTCTTATACACTCTAGGACCACCTGCACAGGGATGTCACTACCCACTGTGGGCCCTTCCACATCAATCAAGAAAATTCCCCACAGATTTTCCCACAGTCCCATCTGTTATATACCAACCATGAGATGATGCTCAGTTTATTCTCATCTTGCCCACGCCTCTTAAATTTACCTTGGGGACTTATTAGCATGTGCCTGACCCAGAGAAAGTATGCAAGATAATCTGATCATCCCTAAAGCTCTGCAGAGATATACACATTCTTCTGAAAGAGGTTTATCTCTCCCTGTGCTTTGGTTGTAGTCAGTGGGACTCTCACCAAAGAGCAGCAGCTTATGGAGAAAAAATAAGAACAATTCAAAACAAGTATCTTTTTTAGATTAGCTTTATCCATGAAATAGAATAATCTAGAGGTTGGTGAGATGAGCCCCACCCCAGCTGGGAGGAGAATCAAAGTTGCTAAGCCTGGTCGATGTTAGATGGCCTGGTAATTACATCCTTTGGCAGTCACAAAAGCTTCCCTGGAGGAACCACATCTTGTCCTTACAAGCAAGTAGGGCCACATGGTCATGTTTAGAGACCACAGTGTTAGGGGTTTGAGAGAGAGTTTAGTGGTTAAAAGAGCAAGTACTACTCTTGAAGAGGACCCAAGTTTGCTCCCCAAAACCACTGCAGAAGGATCACAGCTGACTGTAACTCCAGCTCAAGGGGATTCAGCACCCATTTTGGCACCAGAAGGGTACCTGCACTCACATATACATACCACATGCACATACTTTAAAAATAGTAATAAACATGTGCAAAAGCAGTGATCTTGTGTCTTTTGCATCCATTTTGGAGAGTGCAGGAAGATACCAAGGAACAGGTAGCAAGAGAGGGCAAAACCAGCCCTCCACAAGATGGAGACCGAGGACCCATGGGCAGTGCCTGGAAGGAAGGAACCAGAGGAAAGATTCAGCAGAAGGTTTGCTCTGAGCAAGCACAGGGCAAGAGGCAACCTTCACCATGGCCATGGCTGAACCCCACAGGGTGTGATTCAATGGGCAACAGGGCCTCAAAGCTGTTTCGGGATTATTAGCTGCCACTTCTTTCTGAAACCCAGAAATGAGCTGAGTGGTGTGGATCATGACCAAAGCACATGGCTTAATCAAGAGTGCAAAAGCAGCTGACAAATTACAGCATGATTTGTCATCATCTCAAGACTCACTGTTTGTCCCTGAAAGAATCAATACCTGGAGGGACAAGAGCCATATTTTTAGAAACTCCTGAATGGGCAATTTATTTCAAGTGAGTAGAGAGTTTATTTATGTTGGCACCCCCATGGGTAATGGGCAGTATATTTACACAAAGACAGAAAATGCTATCATTTCTTCTAATCAAATTGTCTCCTTTGAACAGGTGTAGCTTACAACCCTGAATGATAAATTTACTAGCTCATACGCTCAAAACTCTACCCAGGAACCATGCCCAATATGGTCTTCAGCATTGCTGCCTTCTGTTTGGATAGAATGATATGCATTGCATAATTCTTCCATATAGATTCTATCTTCTAAGGCACCAGTGAGATAGGCGGGGTTGGCGATATTAGCTGTACTCTGCAGATGGAGAAACCAAGGCTCAAGGGTTACATGCTTTGCTGAGTACTAGAGTTGGGAAGCAGTATCTCATCATCTCTAGATGATTTTACTCCTACTGTACTGTATCTGAAACAACTTCAAGATGAGAGAGTTTCTATAGGCAAAGCAAATGATACAAATATTCAATCAGAAACGAACAAAAAAAATAGTGTGTGTGTGTGTGTGTGTACACATATTTATGTGTGTGTATACATATATATGTGTGTGTGTACATAGATATATATGTGTGTGTGTATATATATGTGTGTACATATATATGTGTGTGTGTGTACATATATGTGTGTGTGTACATATATATGTGTGTGTGTATATATATGTGTGTGTGTATACATATATATGTGTGTGTATACATATATATGTATGTGTGTGTATATATATGTGTATATATATATATATGCTTTTTCAAGTGTTCATAAAAATATTTAAATTGACATTCAAAATGATCAAGGCAAGCTGGGAAAGAGAGATCAGTAAATAATATGCTTGCTACAGAGATGTAAGGACCTGTCTTGGAATCCCAGCACCTATGTGAAAAGTTAAACATAGCACTCTCTGCCTATAATCTCGGTGCTAGGGAGAGTGGGCTAGGAAGAGCTAGAGCCTGTGGGCCAGCCAGACTAGTCTCATCAGTGATTCAGTAAGATGCACCATCTCAAAATAAAATATATAAGGTATAAAGCATTAGGGAAGGCGTGAGATGTTGCCTTCTAACCTACACACGTGCAAGCATACGTATACATCACATGTACACATGTTGTTTGAAGGAATGTTCCAGATACAGGACCATGAACTCATTTTTGAAATGCAAAACTGTATATGAATATGCATGTATGTGACTAATCCTAGGCCCTGGAAATGTATTATATATGTGCCATGTATAATACAGCAGTATGTAGTTAGTGTGCCCGTTATTTACTGATATTGGTGCCGTTTTAAGACAATGTCTTGCTATTTCAGTGCCAGCTTGGCACTGAACTTGTGACTCTTCTGCCTCAGTGTTCTAAAAGCAGGAATTACCACTATTACTATAAAAAGCCCTTCCTTTTCCCCCTTATATTTCTGTGTCACCCAGTATGGTAGCCACTAGCCATGTATAAATACTCAAGTTTACTTTAAATTCAATTACATTTGAAAAAAAAAAAAAACAGTCTAGGTCAAACCAGCATGCATCGCATGCTCAGTGGCCACACTGATGGTTTTTACATTGGATGAAGCAGACTTAGATTGTCCATCATTGGGCAACTCTAGACAACCCAGAGATGCCAGAGAAACATAAGTGCCACCACATTGCTTTTTTGTCATTTTTTATTGTTTGATAGCGTCATACACTCATACCGTAAATATTAAATCTTATCTACTCATGACTAGCTCTCTCCAAGTCCTCCCTAGTGTCTTCAACCCAATCTCCTTCCCAACTTCATATCTTAATTTACTGTTATTAATAACCCCTGAATCTGATTACTACTACCCACATATGCATGGCCTGCTCCATGGGAGGGAGAGATTTTAAGCCTGGTATTATAAACCTTGTCTAGGACTATGGAGATCATAGGCCCTAGATAGGAATCTACAGTTATTTTTGCTGAATGTTCATGCTATCAAACTGCATTCTATGGCATTTCCTTGCACAGCTTGGGTCCCCAAATCCAGACTATGGATAACCAGGAAATGAAGAAATGACAGTGACGTGTATAGTAAAGCTGGGATCAAGTTATCGGGGCTCTCAGATGGGGAAGGTGCAGCACCCTGAAAGCCAGTGTGTTTATCATGCACAGGTGAACAAGGCAGTGGGTAAAATCAGTTGCCTATAGTTAAACAAAGAGGCAGGGTTAGTATATACATATAAGCAAGAAGGTAGCATTATTCTAGAGATCTGGACAAGGAAGCAGATTTAGCTAATCTTCGTATGAAGGATCTCTATGGGGCACTAGTCTTTAAGCTATAAACATCGGAAGGAGACCTATGTAAAGATTTTCTCCATACACTATCAACATACACACTCACACCAGAGGAAGATTTTCTACTTCCCTGTGTCTAAGGCATTGATCTGTTACACAGCTGTGCTCATGTTCACAGCACACATTCAGTCAGAAATTCATTTGGTCCTTACAATTCTAAGTATTTGTTTGTATTCATAGATTGGTGCTGTTCTCACTATGGTCAGGGTTCTTTTTACAGTGGATGAGGGTCAATGAGGAAACTCATGAGGTCAAAGCAACAAAAACAGTAACTGCATAGCTGAATAGCTATGGGTGGGTCATCTATACCAGCCTCCCATGGGAGAGATTTTAAGCCTGGTATTGTAAACCTTGTCAAAAGCCTAGGGCTATGGAAATCATAGGCCCTAGATAGGAATCTATGCTTATTTTTGCTGAATGTTCATGTTATCAGTGCTCAGAGAACTTCACGGAAGAGGGAAGCGGCAAGACTGCATGAGCCTGTAGGCAGGAAGAGAGCTGTACACTGCTAACTTCTGTTGCACCCACCTGCCTTCAATCTATACTCAACTCCGTGTTCATATCAACTGTCCTCTCCTTAATGAGGAGTTAACTTAACCTGACATGCTTCAAGCCTCACAGTGTGGCAAAGCACAGTGACCACATTTGTGATGCCCATAGCAGCAATTAGTGTTCCCTGGGAGCCTATGAAGACTGGATCCTTTTGATGCAACTGCTTCATGGGATCTTCCTCTCTTTCCCAGGAGATGCAGTTCCAACCAGAGCACTTCCACAGTACCATCATATGTGAGAAGCCCAACAACCATCTCAGCAAGTTTAAGGGTTACATGTAAGTATCCATGGCCCCTGGGCTGCTAGTAAACATCTCCTCTGCTGTGGGAGAGTGTATTTCCTTGAAATGACCAGACAATTAAGGGTCCAGATCCTGAGGCTACAGATGTTTGAGTTTTACAGACTTGGGCTTGTATTGTAGTTCTCCCAACAATAAACAGTGTGAGCTGGATCAATTTATTTACCTATGTGTTCCTTGGTTGTCATCTTTGCAGAGTAAAATTTATAATACCTATATAGCAGGATTTCTCTTCCCTAAGAACCAAATTGTGCATCATATGCAGAGCTCAGAAAAGCAAAACAGGGCAAAAATAATAATAATGCCCAGTCAATCATAGGTGTTTGTGTTAGAATTGTTATTCTTCAGCTTTGGTTCAGCCTTGGAATTTTACTGTTAATTCTGGCCCACATCAAACAGCTGATCTGTTTGCTTTAAGTAAATACAGTAAGAGTCAGGAACATGGGTATAAGTAAATGTCTAGCCTTGCCCAGTGCCACAGAAGTTCTCAGTATACCATCTTATGTGGTCTTTATAGCCACCAAGAAAGTAGGGACCATGGTCTCCATGTCTCAGATGGGGAATTGTATTGTCTAGCCTTCTGGATTCACCCCACATTTCACAGCAGGTAGCAAATATTTCCAAATTGATGTGTTTTTTATTGTCCTGCTTCCCACAGTTCAGCTGTGTTATGCCCACTCCTTACCAATAGGGTTCCAGTCTACTGGGATGCTTCTTTCCCAGACTCGTGCTCAGCCCATGTGTGATATCATTAGGAGGAATGTGAGAGAGGGGAAAGAAGACTACAGAAGATGCGCATAGTACCCTTGAAGCTATTTACCTTTCAAATACACAGTAAGGATGGATGGAGATAGTGAGAGAAATATGGGAGCTGGGAAAGAGTTCTTTGTATGCACCTGTCATGGAAGAAGCTGCTCATTGTCTCTGAGAAGCACAATACCCCTCATGCCTGAGTTGCTAGATTTGGTTGCTCCAAGTCACATATGCCTTGAACCAATCTCCGTATTCTCCTAGAGATCAGCTTCATGGCCTGGTTTTTCCCATGGCTCTTTCTCCACCGAACTCATGCTACTAACAGGTGTCCTGTCTCACTGTCAAAGAAGCCTCAGGCCTGCCTATCCCATGTGGGCTTCAGACAGCACTGCTGAGTACCACTTATCTCAGTGCCCTTTTATTCTGGCTGCTGCTCCTAGAGAACTGTCTCCCTACCACCACCACCTCTAGGCCTAGAAGAGAAACCTGGAAAGTTTAACTAACCAGCCCATGGTCAACCCCATAATTATAAGATTCTACCATCTTGGCCTACATCCTGACCTATGTCAGACAAGTAGACAACTTTTAGGCCCAACACCCATAAACCAAACGACTACTAATTCTATATACCAGAAGCCTTTGTGGGTCTCAAGTTAGGAATCCCCTCTTATTACACAGGTTAGCTAGAAGATAAACATCTTCTTATGATCTACTTGAAGATAATGAGCTTGAGATTTTAAATGTAACCATTTGGGCTGGGGTGGGGGTAGTTCAATTAATAGAGTCTTTGCCTAGCATATAAAAGGTTCTGAATTCAAACTCCATAAATTGGAGATGGTGACAAGCACCTGTAATTCCAGCACTTAGACATTGGGAGTAGAAGGATCAAAAGTACAATGTCATCCTCAGCTACATAACAAGTCTGAAGCCATTGTTGGCTATATGAGATCTTGTCTCAATAAATAATTGGTTAATTCATCAAATGGATCTCTGTGGGATCACAGTTCTCAGTCTGAGACAATATCTTTGGCAATGTCTGGAGGCAGTACTGGTTGTCATGCTGGAAAGATATGCCACTGGGCTTTTGTAGACAGAGGCCAGGGTGCCACCCAACACCCTAAAATATACAAGACAATCCCACAACAAAGAAATGTCCTGTCCAAGTGTTAATGTGAAGACATAAATGCTGCATGTTAACCATGAACATGTCAGTTCACAAAGAGTGCTCAATGGAAGAACAGCCATGAGAAAGCTAAACCTTTTTCCCCATCTATTCAAAAATGGGCACTTTGAGAGACGATGGCTATCCCTGTGCTGTTACATCAGGTTGTCATAGACTACAGGCTGTAAACAGTCTGTCACCTGCAATCCAAAATCCCAAAGTGTCAGTATATTAGATGTTTAGTCCTTGGGAAAAAAATCTCAGCCTCTGTAAGCCTTAGCTTTTATAAAATAACCCTGCCAACCTTCCAGAGCCATGCACAATCAAATATAATCATGAAAGTGAATATAGTTTATAATCAGAATAAGGAATTGTTAGCATTTTAAAAGTTATTGAAGTTGAACACAGTGGCGCATGCCTGTAATCTCAGTCCATGTGAGGTTAAGGAAAGACAATCATAGTTCAAAGCCAGTTTGGGCTTTATAATAAAACTATATCAAAAAAGACAAGTTTTATCAATTATACATCTGACAGAGGATCAGTCAGCCCTCATCAGAGAAGTTTCTTCTTGCAGTAGATGGTAATTAACACAGAGACCTATAACTAGACTATGCAGAGAGAGACTTTGGAGCAGTTAGCCTTAAATGAGATGTCTTTATAAAAACTCAAGGCCCAGGGATCTATGTGAAAGGAAGGATAGAAAGGTTTTAAGAAGCAGGAGTAGGGATAACTCCAAAGAAAAAACATCTTCCAGATACAGTGAACCTGATGCACATATGGATTCATGGAGATGGTGACATCATGCACAAGACCTACAACAAGTTCCAAAATTCCAGACTGGAAAGGCGGAAGTGGACTCAAAGTCCCACCCCCAAACAGGAAGCTGTTTGTAATGATACCCACTGGGAGTTTTCTTCAGCTGAGTGACACTATCAACTACACTTCAGGGCAGGCCCTATGCTCAGGAGTAGTCAGCCAAGACAAAATGGAGTCCATGGTTTTAGTGTTCTTTTTGTTTTCATATTTTGTCTTAGGTATTTGGTATATTTTGTTTTTGTTATTTGGTATTTGTTTTGATTTTTGGGTTTTTTTTGTTTTGTTTGGGTTTGGGTTTGTTTCTTCAAAACAGATAAAGAACACGAAGTTACGTGGAGGGAGCAGTGGAGAGGCTTTGGAAGCAGTTTTGGAAGGGAAAAGAATTTAATGAAAATATACTACATGAAAAAGATTTAAGCCAACAAATAAAAAGAAAGACAATCATTTGACCAATCAATGGACATAATGCATATGAGCTCAGCATGAAAGAGCAAGCTATTTTAGACTCAAAGACATAATCTGTCACTTAAGAGCTATGAATTTGCCTCGATTTTCCCTTCTCTAAAGTGGATATGATAGCATGACCTGGCTTATAACTGCCTTCGGCTTAGTTAACACAGAGAAAAAGTCACAGCTGCACATAGGAAAATGAAGCTTTGATGAACCACAGGGAGAAAGGATTCAGTGTTAAGATCATTGCTCCCCTGTCCTCCCAGTGGCTCTAGAATGTTACCTTTAAACCTGCTGAAATCCCACGGAAGGGAATTAGGTTAGAATACCATGCAGAAGGTCATTAACGGATGGAGTTATTATGCCTCAGAACTTTCTAACATGAAGTGAAAAGTTGAAAAACTTACTGAGGTTGGAGGAAGAAAGGTGCTTTGCTTCCTCTTTAAGAATCTGCCTCCTGTAGTCAGACAAAGGGTCAATGTGCCCTCCTAGGAGAGACTGAGTAATGGACGGTATACAGCAAGAGAGACCCAGTGAGGGAGGGAGCTCAGATGTGAGAGGGCTGTAACCCATCCTCTCTTGCTTTATTTTACTTCCTACATCTGTGTCATGATATAAAAGGCAGGAAGATCTGGCATCTTCTACGGACCAGGATGCTCAGGTAGTGTGGTTCTGGTTCCCAGCAGCTAGACTTGGTGGGTTGGGGTGGTGAACACAGACCAAGGGAGACACAGCACCAGACCAGGAAGATCCAGAAGCCCCATTCCTTGCATTTTATCCCTGCAACCAATTTAAGGGTAGGGATTAAAATCTGGATTTCTTTTCCTCAGCACAGTTCTGCCTTTAGTGTGAGTAAATTAGGGATTCCTTGAAAGTAACAATTCTCTCTGATGGTCCAACCTTGTCCAGCCTCCCAGGAGCAATGGTGAGATTTACCTGGACAGAGTTGGGATTCCCAAGAGCAGCTGTAGTTCCTGAAAGACAGATATGGATTGCTTTCACTCACAGCTTCTAGTTCCATTATACTGACCAGAAGCCACATAAGGAGACCAGCAGAAAACATACCCTGACCTTCTCTCCTCCTTCCCAGGGAGCATCCTGATCAGACCAGGACTGGCTTTGGCAGCGAGAGTCTTCTGCTCCGAGGCTGCACCATCCGAAACACTGAGGTGGCAGCTGGCATTGTCATCTATGCAGGTCATTTTCTCTATACAGTTTCTTTTCCCCGATCTGTCCCTCCTCTTCAGCCTCTCTAAGTTCATCTTCAGACAATGGCAACTCACAGGAGTTCCTAGTGGCAGAGCCATGAGACTTTTCATTTCTCAGCTAAGCTCACAGAATCTGGAAGCCATAGGAGCTCACTCAGTCCACAGGAGACAGAATGAGATGCGAGTCAATACTGTGTATCCCACCAGATAGGGAGAGGGACTCAGTTCATCACCCCAGTGGTGGCTCAGGGACATAAGCACAGGCAGGTCTTCATAATAGCCCCACAAATGGATAGCTTCTCCTTTCATATCTGTTTTCCTACTTGTAAAAGAGAAAGAGCATTTGTAGCTTCTTTATAGACTCCTGAGAATCAAATAGCCTATCCCATGCAAGTCACCTAATGCTGTGTCTAGTGAAGGGAAGGTTTGCTGAACTCCAGATACTGATGGGGGTTTTTTTTGTTTGTTTGTTTTGTTTTTTTAGTTATTATTTTAATGTTTTCTTTATTCAGTGTTTGGTTCTGGATGTGGAGACATTTTCATCAGTATACACTGCTGTACTACAATAACTGAAGCAAGATAACTTTAGCTCTCTCTCTCTCTCTCTCTCTCTCTCTCTCTCTCACACACACACACACACACACACACACACACACACACACTATCCCGTTTTGCAATTAAGAAGTTCAAGTGCAGAAGAATCCATTTGCCTAAGGCCTCACATCTATTGAGATGAACTCCCTGCAAACGAGGGTCAAATGTACACAGAGCAAGTCCCAACTCAAGCTTCCCTCTCCTAACTGCCTTGTCTTTGACCTCACTTCCTGCCAAAAGAATGGAATGGTCTCAGAGGGTGAGGACCCCAGAAGGGGAGCCTGAAGTAGGTATTGGGAGATGAATACAGTGGCCTGTGCCCATCACAGCTGCAGCACCTCCGAGCTAATTTAATAATCTGAGCTCATTTGCTCCCTCTGATAGCTTGAATCCTCAAGGCAGCTAACTAAGTAGCATTGCAGCCATCGTTTCTGAAGCCGGTGTACTGGTTTTCTTTAATTTTATACAGAAGAGAAATGGGTGGCATCATTTCACTTTGACTGGTGCTAAGCACACACAGTAATTAAAATGCAGCAGCTCCTAAGAAGAGTCATAGTCTGAGAGCCATGTGTTAGTTTCTCAGCACCTCACCTGAAGTTCCCTGGGCATCATGAGTTAGTGAAAGATAAGAACCTGGCTTCCCATGTGATTCCAGTGTAAAGTTAGTCTTCCCATTGGACAAGTTCCATCTAACCTGATCCTCCGTTTTCACAGCTAGAAAAGAAGTAACTAGGAAAACTAAGAGTCTTCCAAGTTTGGCTTTTTTTATTTTTTTTTTTTTGAGCAAGATGTTATATGGAAGTGAACACTAGCATGACAGATTTTGGTTCTACTGATCTTCCACATGAAGTGTCAGCACCTTAGACACAAAGAAACAGGGAAACTCCTGGTCCCAAGAGCATCCTCTTGCACATATGCTTCTTTCTGTCTAAATCTCTCTTCTCTATCTCTTCTTCACTCGTAAGTGACTCTTTTTGAGAAGCTCCTGCTGATCTCTTGTCTACCTGCCATCTTGCATCTGCCTCAGCCCTTTGGTTCCTGTTATCATTGATCTCTGAGGACTTTTTAATAGCTACACTGATCTTATTTGTTTGTGTCTGTGCCAGACTGTGAGTCACCTGTTCATCATTATATCCTACCATGAGCCTAAAAGAGCTGGAAGATCATGCTCTATGCAAATTAGGAAAGAATCCCTTTCTCCAGACAGCATTGTCATGCTAACTACTTAGATGGATAGTATCTAAAAATAAGGGGGTTCTTTCTACGGTGATGCAGTGTGCATCCCATGACATAGGAGGTCTGATGCTACCCACCACAGCACCTGGCATGTAGATAATGCTCAACAACTGAGTCTTCCTTACTGACTATTCAAAGCCTGCCGACTATGTGAGGCCTGATGACTGACTAAGTGAAGACTGCTGACTATGTGAGGCCTCTGCTACCTGTTCTGAGCAGACTCCCTGAAGCAGGACAGGTTCAACACAGTGAAATGAAACCTCACTTTTATCAAAAGCTCCTGTAGGAGACATGAAACTGATTTGTCCAATTTTCTCTCAAAGGCCATGAGACAAAAGCCATGCTGAACAATAGTGGGCCCCGCTACAAACGCAGCAAAATTGAGCGTCGCATCAACATGGATATCTTCTTCTGCATCGGCCTTCTCTTCCTCATGTGCCTCATTGGAGCTGTAGGTATGTAATGTTCTGCAAAAAGCAACATAGAAATCTGTTACTTTGAACAAGTCACCACAATTCTGAGCTTTAATTTCCTGAAAGAAAAACTAGGTCCATACTCCCTACTTTAGTAGGTTACTATGACAATCCCCTGAAAATTCATGTGTTCTTAAATATTAGCAATACGTCAGTCACTGATGAGTTGAAAATATCTCACAGAACACAAGTGTTCTCTGAGCATGGGAGGATAGAAAGATGAGTGACTCACAGGTCTGACCCTTGGAGAGCCCACAATCTGCCTAGGAGGTATCAAACTAGATCAGACTCAAGAGCTCAGCCTACCCTACTCAATAGGGAACTGCCCATGGTTAGTGCATTAGTTGCCTGCTGTTACAGTGAAAGTAACTATTCTGAGAGGTTCAAAACAGCAAGAATTCTCTTTTTGGAATTCAGCCCTAAACATCAGAAGTTCAATTTTACTGGGTTAAGATCACAATTTCTGAAGATCTGATTCCTTCTGAAGAGATGGGAGGAATCCAGTCCTGTCTTTGTGGGTTTCTAGAGGTGTTTTGCTTGTCTCTGTTGCTTATAATAGCAGCATCCTCCAGTCTCTGACTGCATCTCCCTAGCCTTGTCTGTAGTATCTCTCTTTTTTAAACACATTTGTAATTACATCCTTGAACCCATCAGGAGAATCCAGGCTATTCCTCATTTCAAATTTCATGAGTTAATCACATCCGCAAATTCCTTTTTGCCTCATAAAAGAGTTGCCTATCTAGTGTATAAGAGCAAGAGGGGAGTGAGCTAGAGTCATTTAAGTTGATCTACAGAGTAGAGACAAGAAAGGATCCTTCATGGAGCTTTTAACAATCATCTTAAATCTATGGCTGTTTCACAGAACACTAAAGGAGACCCCCACAATCAATCAGGGAAGATCAAGAGGAAAAACTCATGAGCTCAGATACAAAGTGATGACCCTGACCTAACAAGCATAAATGATGTTTGCTACCAGCCTTATTCTGAAATCATAACCATTGCCATATTTTAAAAGATGACGTCTAAAAGACAGACAGACAGACAGTATCAGTATAGTGAGGCACTAGAGCTTGTCTCAATATGGCCAGGAGTGTTTATTTAATGTACCTCCATGTGAGTCTAACAGCTGTGCCTGAGTAGGTGGCTCACAGCTGGAAAGGCAGCAAAGGAAGACAGAGGAAACCATAGCAAGGATACAAGTTCTATCCATGCCCAGATGGCCATAGGAACTATGTCTCCAGATTGAGCAGATTTTTCAAGCACATTAGAACTGAAAGGACATTTGAGATCACCATGTCTCCAGGGGGGGAAGTTAGTGATTACATGGCCGTGCAGAGATGAGGCACAGGCCACCCAGAATCAGCTTTGCAGGCTCTCCAAAATGATAGAGAGTATCAAGGGAGACAGAGGGGAAATTCTCTATTGCAAATAGCAACTTCTATGAAACAGGACTCTGCTGCCTCATTAAAGCATAGCCCATGAAGAGGAGAACGTTCTCCCGTGCAACTATCATTACATGATTCCTTACCAGGTGTTCTCTTTGTCTTTATAAAAAGATGTGTCTTCCTGCTTTGCCCATAATGACCTCCTACACACACACGCACACACACACACACACACACACACACACACACACACACACGTCCAGGCTCTAAGACCCCCGAGGCCTCCTGTTTCACTTTCTAGCTACCCTGACTTTCTCATCTTACTGTGGCAGCTCCTCCTCTGTGCATGCCTGTGCTCTGTACTATCACCATGAGATTGTAGCATGTCTGTAATTCCCCTGTCTTCCCAAGTGACTATGAAGAATTGGGCCCAGCTTCAAGGTGGGGGGGGGGCAGCTTCGTGGTGGGGGGGGTGTGCTTTGAGCAGAATGACATATTCTCTATGTGAGTTCTCCTCTATAATCCATGCCCTGAAGCCAAGAGCATTTGGTTTTGTTAAGATTTATTCCACATCACAGTCCATCATTAAGGGAATCCAGGGCAGAATCCTGGAGGCATGAGCTGAAATAGAAGCCTTGGTGGAGTGCTACTTACTGCCTTCTTCTTCATGGCTTGCTCAGTCTCATTTCTTATACCATCCAGGACCATATGCCCATGGATGGTATCACCTCAGTGAGCTGGCACCTCCCACATCAATCATCAATTAGAAAATATACCACAGATCTGTCCATAGGCCAATCTAGTAGGGGATTTTTCTCAGAGGGAACTTGAGGTTCCCTCTTCCTTGTATTAAAGCTAACAGAAAACTAGCCAGCATATAGATTATTCTAGTTTCACAATAACCCTATAAGATAGCTATTACTAATTAACATTCAAGGACATTCAAGTTCAGATAGATCCATAGCAGGTGCTGAATGTAGCTCCTCTTACATAATCCTGTGATAATGGGTGTTGTCACACCTTTAGCAAATAAGGAAACAAGAGTTCAAAGTGTCTGTGGTATGAGTTCTGTGGACTCTCATAGCATTCCATGTTCTGGCACACACACCTTCATGGACCTTCAAGGTCATGGTCCTTTGCTTAGTGGGAATTATTAAAATCAAAAACCAGGACTGATGCAATTCAGAATTATTGAATATACAGGAGGGAAGATTGGGAAGAGTTGGGTGGTGGGGTAAATGACTGGATGAAGGGATGGGTAGATAGGAGAAGGAAAACAGGAAGACAGATGTGTCAAGACTACCCAACCACACACTTCTTGCAACATGACGGAAAACTACATGTTCCATCAAAATATAGATCATCTTCATGCTGATCTTCCCCAGTAAAAACAAAATTAGTGTCCCTCATCCCATCAAAGGACTGAAGAGTGAAGAATGGGGTAAAGGAAGGATCACTGTCAACTAAAAGAAAAAAGGGAGAGAAGGAGACAGCACTGTGTCATACGGAATAAGAATGGGCTCTTCCAGGGGCTATCCCAAAAGTTGTTACCTGTCCATGGGATATGTTCCTCTAACTGAACTGCCTTGTTTGGCCTCAGTGGGAGAAGATGTGCCTAGGCTCACACACAGACTTGATGTGCCAGGAAGAATACCCAGGGGCCCCCACCTGCTCAGAGAAGGGAAGAGGAATAGATGAAAGAATTGTGGGAGGCATGACCCAGAGGGGGACAGTGAGCAAGATGTAAAGTGAGTAAGTAAAAAAATAAATAAATAAATAAATAAATAAATAAATAAATAATAAATTTTAAAAATTGAAATAGAAAAAAAAAAAAAAAAGAATAGGCTCTTCAAGTACCCACTCATGTCCAGGAACTGGCTATGGGTACCTGACAAGTTAAAGACTAAGTAGAGATTGTGTCTCATGCCTAGTTTTGCTTCTTCTCAGGCCACAGCCTCTGGAATGGTACCTTTAAAGAGCATCCTCCCTTTGACGTGCCAGAAGCCGATGGGAACTTCCTTTCTCTTGCCCTTGGAGGCTTCTATATGTTCCTCACAATGATCATCCTACTCCAGGTAGGGGCTCTCTAACTTCTAAAGCTTTAATGAAAAGTAAGTGCTAGCCTCAGTAAGACGCAACAAGGACAAGAAGGGAAGATGGTTACCGCTTTCTGATTTACTAGCAAGCATTCACATTAAAGGTAACATCAGGACAACCCCTCAGATAGCTGTAGGAGATGGTTATAGAGTGAAAAAGGTTTAAAGGGTGAGACAGCAACATATTTGCATCCCTTTGCCAGACACAGAACAGGAAAGACACTAAAACCCATGACCAAAGGAAGATTAAATAGCACAGGGAGCTGCCAAGGACTCTCCAGCCCCCAAGAGTTGGAGATAGAAAAAAATCAGAAGTTAGACATTAATCCATCAGGCATTGGACTAGTGAACATAATCAGCAAAAGCCTGAACACTCACAATGGTGCTTGTGATTCTCCATGACATAGAGATCTGAGGATCTCAGAGGTCTCTCAAAGGTGGTGCTAGAACTCCTATACTCTGGCATGCTGTGGTGAACAACCAGTAACAGTGTCTGCCTCACCCCAGGCACCATGAGCTGAAGAGGCGTGTCTCCTCTCTGTTTGCCCTGAGAATTCCGAAGGATGCTAGAAGTCATTGACTTATAATTTCTCAGAAAAAGTCAGGTTGTGAGCCGTCCTCAGCTTTCTTTCAAATGTCTTTGCTACCCACTAGTGAGACTCTGGGACAGGGATCCAGTCGGTTTATGACACAGTGCGAATCCATCTCCCCTCAGGTATTGATCCCCATCTCCTTGTATGTGTCCATTGAGCTGGTAAAGCTTGGACAAGTGTTCCTCCTTCACAACGACCTTGACCTATATGATGAAGAAACCGATTTGTCCATTCAGTGTCGAGCCCTAAACATTACAGAGGACCTGGGCCAGATCCAGTACATCTTCTCTGACAAGACAGGAACCCTGACGGAAAACAAGATGGTGTTCCGGCGTTGTACCATTGTGGGCAGCGAATATTGTCATCAAGAAAATGGTAGGAGGGTCCATAAGCACCCTGCTCTCTCAAGAGGAGAGAGAGAGAGATTTTGGCAAATTGCTTTACCCTTCCATATAGCAAAATATGTTACATCAAGGATGGGCTAAGATGGAATGTATCCCAGTTGTGTATCAGTCATGAAGCCAGGCTGAGAAAATTCTTCTGTGACATTACCTGGCATGACAGGACAGATCTAGATATAGGCACAGGGCCAAATTTGGCATATTTAAATAATGTCATCCATTTTAACATATGTCTTGGATTTCAACAAGTCAGTGTTTTGGTTTAGAATGTGAACCAGTCTGGACTGTTATTTTTCATGTCTGAAGGTAACCTACAGAACTGAGTTAGTACACACACACACACACACACACACACACTAAAGAGAGAGTAGGAGATATTATAGATGTCTCTATTCTCTTTGCTACTGTGATCATTCACCATTTACACAGGATCTTCTTAATTCTTTTTAATAATATAGCATCTACTACTATAGGCACCCAGCTTGCTAGTCATTGTCACATATTAGGTTACTAAATCTTCAAAATGATCCCGAGTTGGCGTCGAAGCACAAGGTAACATAACATTCACCAGTCTTAGCAGCCCAGATATAGTTTTTCATAGAACTTTCCTGTACTCTCCCCCAACCCCTGAAGTCTAGCATTCCCCTCAGCTCAGCCAGCATGTGACAAGATTCCTTTCTTACAGCCAAGCGACTGGAGATGCCAAAAGAGCTGGATTCAGATGGTGAGGAGTGGACTCAATACAAATGTCTGTCCTTCCCACCGAGATGGGCTCAGGGCCCAGCAACAATAAGAAGCCAAGGAGGTGCCCAGCCTCTGAGGAGGTCCCAGAGTGCCCGGGTTCCTATCCAAAGCCACTCCCGACAAAGATCTGTGGGGCGCTGGGAAACCTCACAGCCTCCTGTGGCCTTCAGCAGCTCAATAGTAAGTCCCTGCCTGTATTCATTGAATCACAAAATAATTATGTCAGGAAAATAAAAGAAGGTTCTAGGATATAGCAGAGATGCTATTAACCCTGAGTAGTTGGGTCAAGAGTGTAGTTTAATTGGAAGAGTGCTTTCCTAGCATGCATGAGACCTGGGTTCCATCTCAGCACCTCATGAACCAAGTAAGATGTTGCACACCTATAATCCCAGCACTTGCTACTTAGTGAGTTTGAGGCCAGACTGGGCTACACAAAACCCTGCAAGTAATTTTAAGAAAACATTTAAAGTGTGAAGAGCTCTCAGAATGGTCCTTCTCAGTCCCATGTGGTGTTCACACAGTGCTCTGTCACCTTACATTTCTTATTCCCAAATGTTGTATATTACAAATGTTCTGCACTTGAAAATTTGGAGGTTCTTTTATCTTAAATATTAATTTCTCCTCTTCTGGAAATGGAATTAGAAACATTCCCTGTACTAATCCAGGGCTTCCTCACAGCAATAACAAGCTTGAGTTAAGGAATCCATCCCACACAGGCTGCCACACTCCTCAGGTCCCGGAACCCCTCCCTCCTCCATTTGTCAGTGCCATGGCTGAGAACCCTGAGAGCCGGCAGCCTGCTCATTATGCACGCTTTTCCAATTATAGAGCTAAAAGAAAGAATAAATATTTGTTAAGTCAGTGCTACCATAAACTAGAAAGACAAAAGGCTTGGGTCTTTTAGGCTTTGTGCACTTGAAGGGAGGGGAGAGAAAATATTTTAGCGGGAATTAAAGAGGAATATTAAAGAGCTGGGAAGTGAATATCTCTATCCAAATTGTCTAACTGCTTCCTTCCCTTAGATTAGTTCCACGGTTCCAATGTTAGAGTTTGACTGTGTTCTGACTTTTGTCTTTTCATTTTTGATCCCTTCAAAGTCATTGCTAAGCATCCAGTAGCACACAAAGACTCTGAATTCAGTCCCACAAATTGCACAGCAGTCCCTGGAGGTCAAGGTCAGAGCTGGAGCCTGCTGGCTACTGCTCTACTCCTTCTGTTGCACATGCTCAGAAACATAGCATCACAGACCCTAGAAAATGCCACAGTGTGAACCTGGAAAGATGGCTAAGCAGTTAAGTGTTCTTGCTGCCATACAAAGAACCAGAGTTCTGTTCCCAGCACCCGTTCTTTAATTCTATACCTCTGAATGATTCTAAATTTTTACATGATATTTTTTCAGTTACTTAAATGAAGTCTTATTGAATGTCTAAATGTCTTTGGTACTTCACAGTTCTAGGTATGGCAGTCATCTTACATGACTAATAATAAATGCCCCCAACCTCAAGGACACAAAGAGGGAGATTTGGAAGCATTCTGGCAGCAGTGATTAAACAAAACAAAACAAAACAAAAAATCTCTTCTAGTTAATATAAATATGATGGAGAGCCCTTAGCTGATGGCAATGGGTGAGATGTTCTAACCCCAAACTGTCTCCAGAACATAGACTATAGTCAGTGTTCTGCACTGACTGGCAGTTTCAAAAGCAAGTTCTACATTCATTCCAGAGCAATAAGGAAAGTGGATAATGAATTGTGACTTACTGCCTATGGCATGGATAGATGGGGACAGTGGTGTGTTCTCTACATGTATCACCAAGAACCTGGTATTAGTCAAACATCATCTTTGGGTAATTGTTCAGGATGGGGCTGGACAATAAGTCTGAAAAGGTAGGTTTATAGCTATGCTATTGGTTTATTAATACATAATATGATTAATCTCTTTTTATCCCTTTTTAATCACCTGAAAATACATAAAATTCTTACCAGGATGTTCCCAAAATCAAATAAGACAATGTTCGTGCTAACCTCAAAATCTGTCCAGTTACAAATCAAGCCCCATCTGGGCCCCCAGCCTCAGGTCTCCATCTCAGCTCCATTATGAATAAGCTTAGTTAACACTCAGCAAATAGAGTGAACCCCCTTCATTAAATTATGGGCAATACTGATTTATCATATTTCTAAGAAAAAAAATGACCTTTCTTTTTAAAAAGTTGTATTCTCGTTTGACATTATGTATAAAAAAGCGTTGTCATGAAATATTGATCTTAGTCCCCTGAGATTCTGATACATGTTGTCTATGGATATGAACATTATAATTTCCATTTCTAGTGATTCTAGGGACAGGAAAGACTGAGGTTCTCTCTAGATAGACCATTGACATCCAGACTAAAACTGTACATACATGACTCAGATAAGCATTTGAAGCCTTGGCTGAAAGGGGAGACTTGGTTGTTTCTAAAGATGCTCACTGGATTGATGGCTCCATGGTTAAGAGTACTTACTGCCCTTGTAGAGGATCTCCATTCAGTTCCCAGCATCCCTACAATGACTCACAACCCTCTGTGATTCCTGCTCCAGGAGAACTAATGTCCTCTGGCCTCTGTGGGCACAAGACAAACATGGTGCAGATACATACATGCAGGTAAAACTCTTATACACCTAAAGTAAAAATAAATATTTTTAAAGATACCCACTGGCTCTGAGCCTGTGCTGGCTGCTGTCAGGTTCTAAACAAGTGCAGACTTGGGTGTCAGTGTCAGGTAGTTCTGCAGAGGTCTGCCTCCATCTGTCTGTGGCAGGCTTGCCTAGCATGCACCCTTCTCACCTGTCTTGGTGCTCCACCTGCCCATCCAGCATCTGGCCCGGCATAAGCACCTCTCAGAACCACCTATCTCTACCTTCCTTTTGGAACTGAGTCAGAGTTTGCCTCAGAAACTCCCAAGGTACCAGGGGTTGGAAGCAGTCTACAAGCTTCTCAAGAGACCAGCTATTGTTCTCCCTGGCCCTTGAATCCAAACCCAAAATAAAACAAGAATCGATAGTAGCAGCAACAACCAAAGCTAGGTCTGCAATTTTCTTTAGCTACGAAACACAAGGAAGCATCCATGATGATCTCCTAATTACCTACTATAAACCTGTGGTTTTAAGGTGGGTAACATACTTATGAAATTGGCACATCCCCAGCCAATGTTTAATTGCTCTGGCAGATGGTAAATAAAATGCCTTTTGCCCTGGTCTGCAAGCAGCCAAGATTCAAGCAGAGACCTTGATTTCAAGAGCCACTTGCACAATGTTTCACAAAAATCATCAAACCAAAGAACATCATCCCAACCATGGGGTGGAGCTGTACTGGGCCCCTCCAGTCTCCTCCACCCTTACGTCTGTGGGCATGTCCCCTACCCTGCCACCTCTAGAGAGAATGCAGTTGATACAATTGAAAGAGGTGCCTAGGGGCACCTTCTTTCCTAGCAGTTCCTCCCAGATTCCTGCAGATTGGCAGGGCAGCCAGCATAAGCCTGCTGCCTCTGTGAGGTTAGATAAGAGTCCTGATTAAATCAGGTAGACACACATATCTTTCTGCAAGTAATGTGACCACACAGGGCAGGACTGTCCTTAGTCTCCAGAGACCCAAATGGAAGGACAAAAACTATCAGAAAATACCCTCTTGGGTAGCCACAGTGAATTTTCCTTATACTTACCTAGCTTGCTTTAATAATCTATGTGTTGTTTGGGTGGATGTTAGTGCTTTCCTGGTTCTTCATCCAAACTAAATATCAAGACCACAACCTAGGACAAAAATGTCACTATCTTGAAAAAAATTCAAGCTTCAGTTCCCCCAGCAACCAGAAAGCTATTTCTATTAATACCAACGTATGACTATGAACGGAAAGGGGACCAAAGGCCACATGGCGCTGTCTGCCATCCCCCTCCACAAGAGGCAAACATCCTAGCAGTAGCCCATACAGCCTTTCTAGAGGAGCCTTCCTCCACAGAAGCCTCTCTAGAGCACACACACATATGCACACGGGCACACACACATGTGCACATATATAAATAGATGATGGTGCTTTGACCAGTGAACTTTTGGACTTTGTCTTTTCTCTGTTTTCATTTGTGTCTGTGTGTGTGTATGCATGTTAAAATGTGTGGGCACATAAAATGTGTGTATGTACACACTGGTGTGCATGCATATGTTTTGCATATGTTTGTATGTTCATGCACATGTGAAGAACTAAGATCAGCACAGCATCCTTATCCACTCTACTACCTTATTCTTTGTGGTAAGGTCTGTCAATCATACACTGAGCTTGTGGATAGAACTACTCTAGCTAAGCGATTTGCTATGGGATTTCCTGTCTGCTGAGGCTGGAATCACAGGTGGTCTGCCAAGACCACCCAGCATTCATGAGTGTTAAGGATCTAAACTCCGGTCTTCACTCTTCAGAGCAATCACTTCAACCACTGATCCATTTCCCCAGCCCCAACTTTGCTATTAAAAAACAAAACAAAACACAAGTCCTAGAGAATGCTCCCTGTGTTCGGGCATGCTAAAAACTCGGTAGAGAGCAGCCTCAGTTTTCTTTTTTAGTGGCTGTTGGACTTAATGGATAGTTGAGCCACTGTGGGTTTATATGTGTGTGTCGGGCTTTTTACAATGTCAATTTTTAGAGCATAACTACTAAGTTGGAATGTTTGTGTAGTTTTTAGTCAATTGACTTTCTCCAAGATGGTTTACATGTCCCGAACAACAAACAGAAGAGCCTGCTCCTTCCCTGCTATGTCGACTGTATCTGTGGTTCCTGTCAGCATTTCTTTATAATAGCCTTTCATTTATTTGGTCAGCTGATCTATCAACGTTTGTTAACATCTATTCAATGGTGGATACAGTAGCTAGACAGTGGGGATATAAAATTTAATAGGGCAGTGGCCTCTTGATTCAGAAGTTTACAAACTAATGAAGGAGCAAATAGGACACCAGTGGCTGTTGGGACAGTGGGTACAGATGTAGTATCAGCAGAGGGGAGCTCCAGCCTCCTCTTGGACTCTGGGGAGCTTCCTGGTGAAGCTAGCACCTGAACTGGCCTTCAAGACAGAAGGGGGGGGGGCGTCGTAATCAGGGGAACTTAACCAGCAGCAGCCATCTAATGAGGAGTGGGTGCAAGAACACAAGTTGTAACAGGAGGGAAATCTGGGCAAGCAAGGTGGAGCATGTGGAGATGCTCATCCATAGCTGGAAGAAAGGTGCATGTTGGAGAAGTAAGGAAGATGGAGTCACAAGAGGAGCCGTGCCTCCTTGCAGGTAGGGGCCAGGCAGCCTACTTCTGTCTACCAAGGGCTTAGTGGATTCCTGTATTGAGAATCTGCTCTCCCCAATCAGTAACAGTGATGGTGGGACTTGAGTGGCTTATTAAAATATATTCAAACCAACCTAGCCAATCAGCGAATTCCATGTCCAGGTAAAGCCCCTGTCTCAAAAAATAAGGTAGAAAGCAATTAAGGAAGACACTGAGCATATCGTCTGACCTCTGGCCTACACACACACACACACACACACACACACACACACACCCCTGAAATGAGAATAGCAGAATAGATACTGACCTGTTTTCCCCAGAAAACAAGAGCAATCACTGGACCACCATGTGTCACACACTTTTGCTGTTGGTGCTGTGCTCCTGAAGCAGAAGCACAAGCCCTCCTGATGAGCTAGTTAGACATGCAGGTGCCCAGGCCCATTACAAGTGGCCTGAATTCAACCCCAGTTTGGGAGGAACCACCATAACATTTAAGAGGTCGGGTTTATGGATAAGGAAATTTGGCATCCTGGTGCAGGATCTGAGATCTTGGACAAATTACTTAATATCAATGAGCCTCTTTTGCCTCATAATCAAAATGAAAAATGACAGTCACTGGCATAGGTTATATAAAGTGAGGTTACTTAGCAAATAACTTGAGTATGTATCTAATATCAGCAAAGGTAGCCTAATGATAACAGTATACCTTCCTGTGAGCCCTGAGCTCACACAAGATCTATACGCTCCTCCTGAGTAACAATAGAAGGAAACCAACCAATCAATTGAGAGTCTGGGTACCACAGAGCTCTAGCTCAAAAAAAAAAAAAAAACAAAAAAACAAAAAAAAAAAAAACCACCTGTCAATGACCTCCATCAATTCCTGTTCTTTCCCTTCAGTTACCAGCAATGGGGGAAGGAGTTGCCTTATCCTCTGTGTTTTAAGGACCAAGTTCCCAAATGCTAATAGACCACATAGAGATAGAGTGGGCCAGAGCAAATGGCACCCTGAAGAGACTTGTGGGGCTGGTCTGGTGACTAGGTAAAAGTTGATTGACATATCTTCCAACCCCTGCAGAAGCCTTTTATAACACACTGCCATATAATCAAGTAGAAATGCATTGAAAAATCAGTTTTAATAAAGAAATGTTGAGGGCTCCTGAAATGGCAAGGCAGGAAAATTTGTCTGCCACCTATTGTGATGGCCTAAGTAGTTTGATTCTTGGGAGCCACATAGTGGAAAGAGAGAGCTAACTTTCAGACATTGTCCCCTGACCTCTACTCATGGTACTTCCACACATGCGCACACACTCAAAAATAAAAGCGAATAACAACAACAAAAAGAGTCAAGAGCTCATCAGCAGTGGGCAAACAAAGTACTCTAGAAAGAAATCATTCAACATTCTGCATGTCCCTAAGGCCCTAGGGATACAGCAGACACAAACCATCATCCTCACAGCACCTGTAGACTCTAGAATACCTGAACAAGGAACAAGTTACCTGCCAAGTGATTCTGGCTATGAGATCAATCCATGATGTGGTGCCTGGTGGAGGGAAAGCTGGCCTGGTTCTGACCCTAAGGCAAGACATGATTATGAGCAGTTCATTTCTTGCCTCTCTGCAGGAAAATAGAGGATTGAACTTTGATGGCCTCTGAGCTTTCTTCCCACTTCTGGATGTCTGTGCAAAGATTTAGAATCCCATTCCTTCACCATCCTCCACCAAAAACAAAAATCCATTTTTCATGAAGAGGAACATTTCCACAGTCTCCCAAAGTGCTGAGAACTCAGGTTTGATATGCAAGCCAGTCCACGGCAAGTCCCAAAGGCCAGTTCCTTCTCATGGAGGATCTTGCCTGGTATAGGAGTGAACAGATATTCTAGAGTCAAACTACCAAGAGCCAACTGAGGAAATAACTCCCACTTACTGTGAGAATTTAGATGAGGCACTAAACTTTGCTAGGCATGAGTTTCCTAATCTAAAATTAGAGGTAACAGTACCAAGAAAATAGCAATACCAAGTGCAGGGATACATTGAGATGATGGATGTACTGGGAACATATGAAATCATATGAATAGGAACCTTCGTCATCAAGAGAAACAGGCTCAGTGTTTAAGTAGTGCTGGCTAGTTTGGCTACAAAACTTTAGACAGTACTAATTAACCAAGCCCCTGTGCCATAACCCCAGGAAGAAAGATGCAGTGCCAGTTGTACAGGGATATGATATGTAATGTGGGCTTCACCCCGTCTTGCTAAGAGATGATTAAATCAGCCCACATCTCTGGGCTTTGGTTAAGAGAGGAGTATATACATCTCCACATGAATCTGTGACAGTCTGGTAGGTGTCATACAAATGCCCTGAGCTTGGATAGGTAGAAAGCACTTCATAAATGTGAGCTACTTTTAGAAGTACAATATTCAAATTCAGAGAAGATGGATAGCATCCATTCCAGAGTGACAGTTCAAATGGAACGCTCTTACAAAAATGTGAAAAAATTGCAAAACTGTGGATCAGCATCGGCTCAGAGAGTTAAAAAAGAAGAAAACAGGTCACTTATCATCTCTGCTTTATCCTGAAGAGCCAGGATTCTTGGCAACAGGACCTTGGAGCATTTTGCTAAGCAAAGCTGGCAGCACTATTTAGTATGGCTTGCCAGGTCAACAGCACCTTTCATTCCATAATGAACTCAGCTGTGCCTTGGCCCACTTCCCTCATCTGTCTTACATTCCTGGTACCTCTGGACAGTGTCAGTATAGAACTTGCTTCTGTGATTCAGAAGAGGTCACCTGGAGTTGGATAGTCTAATGGGCAGCTGGCACTTCTGTGGTCATTAAGATCTAGGTGAGACTCTGATGGGTAGGAAAGGATTCTTCTGTTGTTGTGACCAGAAGCATAAAAGGAGATTGTGTGTCCAGTTTGCACCAGGGACCTCTAGGGTCTGCTGGAGGAAAAAACTTGTGAGAGTATATAGAAGCAGGAGGAGCTGATGCTGATGGTGATGATCTGGAGATCTTTTTGGAAGTCAGAAGTTGCAGGGAGAAAGTGATATTTTAGGAACATGGCACACCACATGTACATGTGAAGAAAGTGGTATCTTAGAAACATGGCACAGCACATGCGAATGTGCAGGTTGAGAAGGGCTAAAAAGAGCTGAGTGGCAGCAGTACCGGTATAAAGTTGGTACAAAAAATATTCACTCGAGGGCTGGAGGGTTCAGGCTCTACTGGAATCAAGAGGAGTAAGGAACAAGTGATGAGAAGATGGTAGATGAGAAGAAATGTTGGCAACTGATAGTTCCACAGAACCCATTGACAATGAAGAATCAAATAAAAATGAGCAGCGATCTGTCCAGCAGAAGGGAGGAAAGCACTGGATGCAAGGCTGCAGGGATAGTTGTGTCATTCTTATTGTAGACAGGCAGAGCCTGCCGGGAGGGACCTCCCTTCCCAATCCTTTCAGGAAAAGACCTCACTAGAGCTTCTTTCTCTTTCAGGAAAAAGATGTGACTCCTGACAAAAACCTCCTGAGCAAGGTGAGAGATGCCGCCCTGTGGCTGGAGACCTCAGATACCAGACCTGCCAAGCCTGCGCACTCCACCACTGCCTCCATTGCTGACTTCTTTCTCGCCCTAACCATCTGCAACTCCGTCATGGTGTCCACAACCACTGAGCCCAGAAAGAGGGTAAGGTCCAATGGTGATTGAGAACGGGGGGGGGGGGGGGGAGAAGGGAGAGGTATAAGTACAAACGCAGATGAGAAAGGGGAAATTCCTGCTCAGAAAGGCATGACCCTTTGGTACTAGCTGCAGCGTCATCAGCCCATCATTGTGAAAGTTGGATCAGCCCTGTGATCTTCCTAGGTCTGTTTCCCTCTTTATAAATTAAATGGGAAAAGTTATACAGCAGCTGTTTGTGCAACCTTCCACCTTGGTCTATCCACCTGTGGGACAGAGACTGAGTAAATAGTTATTGAACATTTGGCTGGGTGCCAAGTCCCATGCTAACTGCTCTCTGCATATTACTTACAACCCTGAAACTTAGAATGGCATTTTTGTTTTTTTGACTTAGCAAGTGATGTCTGAGGTCTTGAGTAATTTAACTTAGAAAGCATGGTTAACATGTGATAGAACCACCTGTAGACTCTGTTATGGTTCCCAATGATAACAAATCATCGAAAACTGCTGAGGGTATATGAATTTTCAGCTATCTACAGACCCAGCCAAGATCCCTGCAAGTCAGTGATCAGAATAATGATTTGCCTGCCACTAGAAGCACTGCAGGCATGACTGCTGTGTCACATGTGCACCAGTAGATGGCAGAGAGGAGTTCTAACCTATGAACATCTGAAGGAGCCTAACATTGCCTGAAAAAAGCAAGTCTGAGACAGCCAGCAGTCTGTGGCCATGCAGGTCCCTATAGTTCCCAAGATCAGAAGCAAACCTGAGTTAGAAGAACCCAATCTGGGACTGAGGGCCCTGGATGGGAGTAATCCTGAGACAGATAAGCCTCACATGGGACCACTAGGTCAGGCAAGTGAGTAGCAAGCCTGAGATGACCACCAGACCAGTGTCATGGGACCTAGACAGGGACGAGCCTGAGATGACCCATCATTCAGACCCTGAACAGTCTTATGGGAGAATGGGGGAGCAGACCCAAGCCTGAGATGACCCCTGCCTGGCACCAAAATTCACAAGTGGGGCATAATATTCCTGAGACCACTCCTGAGATGACTCTGAACACTCAGACCCCAAGCACCTCTAAGAGGAACAAGTGGTAAAGAAACAGAAGGATGTGGGCACAGTGAAGAGAGGCAGAACTGGAGACTTGGGGGGAGTGAGGAACAGCCCGATGTGTGTAGCTGGTGATGCCACCTGAGACCATGGTGGGATCTTGGCCTCTGCTGCCACTGGGAGCCATATCTGGATCCTTGGCCCTGAAGCAGCATGGATCTGTTGACACCAAAGCCCAGATAGACATCTCTAGTCACCCGCCTGGAGACATGTTGATATCTGAAAGCTGAATTCCTCAATTGGGCTCCACACCTCCATTGGGCATCTTGGAAGGGCTAGCCCTGGGGTCATGAGAGCAGGAGAGATGTCCTTGCCCCTCACCAGCAACAGCACTTGGAAGACCAGGCCCTGCACCTCATGTGGGTAACACAGTAGAGCTAAACCTGAGGGTGGGGGTGGGGTGGGCTGGCCTGATGATGTGAGGATGGGAGAGCTGGCCCACCGCTTGTCTGCTGTGCAGTAACATGGAGAGAGAGAGAGAGAGAGAGAGAGAGAGAGAGAGAGAGAGAGAGAGAGAGAGATGAACCCTCTAGTCCCTTGCCATCTATAACAGGCAGGAGACCTGATCCTGAAATCATCATAGTGGGAGATCTAACCCTGCCCCTCACCTGCTGCAGCACTTGGGAGAACAGGCCCTGCACCTCACCTGGGCATCACAGTAGAACTGGCCCTGAATGTGGGGGTTACAGCTGAACCAGCCCCAAGGACTTGAGTAGAAGAGAGCCATCCCTGCCTCTCCTTTGCTATTCAGTGGTATCAGAAAGGAGGAGATCCTCTCCCCTCCCTTTTGCCCTTACCACTGGTATTGGGCAGGAGAGGGAAAGTCAGCCTCAATGTGGTCATGAAAGCAGAATAGCTGAACCTGTTCCTCACTTGAGCATCTCAGTAGAGCTGGCCCTGGGGGGAGGGGGTTGAGGATGAGCCAGCTTCAAGGGTGTGAGTGTGGGAGAGCCATCCTGCCTCTTGTCTTCTGGGCAATGGCGCAGATAAGGGAGAGATGCCCTTCTCCCCTCCCTCCTGCCTCAGCATCTATTGAAGGCAGGACAGCTGAACCCTGGATCATGAGAGTGATAGAACTGGCCAAATCCCCTCTCTCAGGCCCAGATCCAGGGCTTTAAATTGGCCCACCCCAACATCTACCCCATCGATGAACTGATAGAGTGCATGAAGGGGCCTGTCCTACAGATCCAAAACTACAGGATCTCCATGGCACAGGGCAACAACAGGATATCTAAGAGGAGTCCCAGTGAGGTTCCAGTGTTGATAGTGTAGCAGAAACCAGAATCCCCATATCAGATCAACAAGTCATTGCAATGAACATTTGCAAGCAAAGACGTGTGGACAAAATGGTATGTTGTGTGACATACTATAGCTTCCACAGTGAGATTTTTTTTCTCTGTTGTGAGGGAGGTTGCACGGGTAGAGGATTGATATGAGGGAAGGGGAAAATGAGTGGGATTAGGGTGCATGAAGTGCAAAGAACCAATAAAATGTTAAAAAAAATAATGATTTGGTACAACTTGTTGGCTATAAAACCAAGAAAACAGGATTCACTAGACTATAACTTCCTCTCATTATCCCGAGATTTCAAACCATCCAGAAAAATCACCTCATGATCAAACATTTTCAGTGATGTATAGAAGGCAGAAAGCATTATCTGGACAAGCAACTATTTTTGAGAAGTACTATTTTGGGAAAGCTAGCATCCAAGTTCAGTTTTCAAGTTAATGAGAAGGCTGGCAGTAGCTCATAGCTCCAAGCTAATCGCTGCCCAGACTCGGAACTGAGTCTGAACTCTATTACCAAAACACTGAGGTATCATGGAAAATCTTTTCAACATCTGGGTGCCTAGTTTCCACACCCATACGGACGGTAGCCCATCGAATTTCAGGGAAAACTGAATGTGATGATTCACACAGAGAGAAAGCGGCTTACCGTACAATGAACTGAGAGAAAGAGTACTGTAGAGTGGCTCATTTTCACCCCTTTGTTTCTTTCCACCGAGACCAGAGTGAGATGTTTGGAAACTACATGAATATGAGCACTGGCCACGCCTAGAAGGTCAGGCACAGAAGGAAACATCTGAGCTAACATCCTCTTTATTTAGGTGGGTAGGCTGAGATCCACAGAATACAAGGGTCTGTCTATGACCATGTACAGGTCTATGACCACAGAAGACCCAAATAATGCTCTGATTGCAGAATGACTCATATTCTGTATAAGACAGCTCACATGTCTAGAGTAATGATACACTCTTCCTCACTCAACCACAGGTTACCACTCCACCAGCCCACAAGGCTCTGGGGACATCCTTGGAGAAGATTCAACAGCTCTTCCAGAGGCTGAAGCTTTTGAGTCTCAGCCAATCATTCTCATCCACGGCCCCCTCTGACACAGATCTAGGAGAGAGTCTGGGGCCCAACATGACCACCATAGACTCCGATGAGAAAGATAATGCATCTGTGTGTAGCGGAGACTGTTCCACTGATGGTGGCTACCGGAGCAGCACATGGGAGCAGGGTGACATCCTGGGGTCTGAGTCAGGCACTTCTCTGGAGGAAGGCCTGGAGGCCCCAGCTCTCAGCCTAGATGGACCAGAGCTGTGCTACGAGGCTGAAAGCCCTGATGAGGCAGCCCTAGTGCATGCAGCCCGTGCCTACAGTTTCACACTAGTGTCTAGGACACCTGAGCAGGTGACTGTGCGTCTGCCCCAGGGCATCTGCCTCACCTTTGACCTCCTTTGCACGCTGGGCTTTGACTCTGTCCGGAAGAGAATGTCAGTAGTGGTGAGGCACCCACTGACAGGTGAGATCATTGTCTACACCAAGGGTGCTGACTCGGTTATCATGGACCTGCTGGAAGATCCATCCTGTGGTGAGTTCCCATTTATCAGACCCAGAAACACAAGTGCTATAGTCCTAGAGGTAATATGGAATGGTGACAAGAAACCCAAGTTAAAAGTCACTTACTCTAACGTCCCAGTGGGACCCAAGCCCATAAGATATTCTCAAAACAAGGTCCATGGAACACACTGAACTTTCCAACACCTTGACTTAGAAAATTGGGGTGTTCATTAATACATTCAAGACTCTGTAGAGTCTTTTATAATAGAAGCCATTTTACCTTCACGTTTCCCAGTTTCTAGGTTTCTACACTTATTAAAATATTCATTAGCCATACCTATGTCCAGGTTTCTTTCTACTAAAATATCCGTTAGTCACTTCCTAGAGCACACTGTGGTCCCTCAAGTGTACCTCCCCTACCAAGATGGATTTTCATAAACTTGCACAGGGCCAGAATAAAATTCCAAAGTCCCTATGTCGCAGTGTCCAATTTTGGAGAAGCATGAATTGGTGTGCAGCCACATCCTGATTGCTAACAAGGAGAAGACAGTGATAGGGTTATGATTCTCCCAGGATAGTGGATTCCAGCCAAGCTTCAGAATTGCCCAGGCAGCCCAGAGCCTCCAGCCTTATCAGCTGTGGATCACAGCCAAGAGGTTCATAGAGACTGATTAGTGTTTAGAATGAGAAGGGAGCTAATTAGTTCTCTTCATCCCCAGACTCTGGCAGACAAATGCTTCTGAGCTGAGGAAGCCATAGCACTTCTGGGCAACAGAACCATGTTGCCCTGGAGATGTTTGTTTATTCCTTCTTCACCTGACTGCAGAAACAGGTTGGAGATACTGCCAATAAAAACCACAATCACAGTATTACTGCACTAAGAAAGAGACACTTTGAAAGGGAGGAGAGAAATAAGATCAAGTTTAGTGTATTTTTGATGTTTTATCAGTCAGTTTGACTATGAAGCTCCTGGCAGCCTGGTAGGGGAAAACCCAAGGGCTCACAAGGGCGAGCTTCGAAAGGGATGGTTTTGAAGACAAGATATTGTAGTGTTCAATTAGGCATTGCTTACATGAAGACTGTACTTAGGTCATTTGATCAATGAAGAAATAGTATTTGAAAAGATGTTTTTATTATATAAGGATATACTTATTGGACTTCCTTGCACTTAGTAAGAACACTATTAGAAACTATAATTTTAGCTTGGCATTGTTTGGAGGATTGGGTGTGGTGATCAAATTCTATTCATTCCTGAGGATGGCTCTAAAACCTCTGTCCAGCGCCAGTAAGGGATTCTAAAGTCTTCATTGCTCAGACTACAGAGCGCTGTAATTGATGACCGATGCCTATCACAGCTTAGATGAAGAAAGGACAGTATCAGGTCCTGTGCTTTCCCATCCAGCCCAGCCCTAAACTATTCTTAGTGTCTAGTAGAGAAAATGAAATGATTTCAGAAAGAAATAAGCTATGTGGACCTTTAACATGGGCCTTTTTGAACAAGGCAGCGAGGTATTTTTCACACTAAAGTTACAGGAAATGCAAACGCTATTTTTATTTTTCTAACACTATCCTTCGTATTGAAAGAATGCCTAAGTCAGCAAAGCCAACTCGCTGAAGAAGTCCGCTAATGAGATCCAGGTTTGCAGCTGTCTTGGAACTGAGCTTGACAAGAACTAAAGTAGATGACAGGGAGGATGATGGGTTGTCTAAGTTTCAGAGAAGAGTTTGAAAAGTTGGGTAGCTCTACAGGCAAGGCTGGCTACTGGAAATATACCGTGGGTACCAAGAAGAGTGAAATCCCTAGCCCCTGACCACCCACCTGATGACAGCGTTGTATTAACTTTCTAGGCAGTTCTCTCGTCAGCAGATGCATTTGAACAATTTCCTAGATTGCCTCCCTTCCTTAAGTAGCGCTTTTTCCAGCCAGGCTTTTGAAGAAAAGCTCTAAGAAGCAGACAGTGTGAAGGCTCATAGAATTATCATTTTCCAAGGCAGTCTGTCATCAAAAGACCCCTTCCATGTTCCTAGGGAGGGCTAGAAAGGGGACTCCTCTTTTAAGGTCGTTGTAGTTAACTGGGAAGACTCCAGGGAGTTGAGGGTGAAGCTCCCTGAGCATTTTCCCATGGCTTCACGGGAAACAACAACTATTTGACAGTGAGTGATATGGATGTGGAAAAGAAGCTGAAGAGAATCCGAGCCCGGACCCAAAAACATCTGGACTTGTATGCAAGAGATGGCCTTCGAACCCTGTGCATCGCTAAGAAGGTGAGAACCGATCAGCCTGCTGACATGCTCCAGATGTTAGCAGTAGCTGAATGGCCTTCACCCACTTTCAGTGTGTGTGTGTGTGTGTGTGTGTGTGTGTGTGTGTTTTCCTCATTAACTCCCTCCATATTTTTTGAGACATGGTCTTTCACTGAGCCTGGAGCTGCACTGAGGGCCATCAAGTCCCAGGAATCCTCCAGTCTCTAGAGCCTCCACAGAACTGAGCTTATAAGCAGGCCTTCAGGCTTACATGGCAAGCACTTTACTGACTGTTCCACCTCCACAACTGTTCGTCCTTCCTTCCTTCCCTTTCTCTCTTTCTCTCTCTCTCTCTTTCTTTCTTTCTTTCTATCTTTCCAAAAGACCACTAGTTTGTTTTATTAATAGTTTCAAAGTTAATCTTCTTGACTATTGACTCTAGGACCATGCACATCCTAAAAAAGGACTCCACCACTATGTTATATCCCCAACCTTTGCTTGGTGGTGGTGTTTATATTCTTAGTAGCTTTTTGAAGCAGAATCTCACGGAGTTGGCCAGGCAAGCCTTGAACTTGTGATCTCCTACCTCAACTTCCTAAGTCACTGGATTATGGTTCTGCATCACACCTGGCTGGATTTAACTATTCTGACTCAAGACTAAAATATATGATTATGACAATTTTGCTGAGACAGAAATCTAAACAGAAAAAACTATATATCTGTACCTTTAGCCATTCTCTATCTTTATTATATGTATAATGGGTGACCTGCGACTCATAAAATTATTTATTTATTATTTATTTTTATTCCTTGAAAATTTTATGCATGTACTCAAGGTATCCTGATCCTATCCACCCATTTGTAAATATAATTTTATATTCAAAGTAGTCTTTTAATTTTTGAATTATTTGTCTAAATCAAAATTTGGAGTCTGTGTGTGTGTGTGTATGTATGCATGTGTTCACATGAAAGAAATCTAGCTTTCTGGTTTCTGTTGAGAATCTGAGTCTTCATTGATGGCATCAATTTGCATAACTATGTAGCAGCTGATCCCTGTGAGGAGGATGTGTTCAGCTGTGTTCTGATCTTGCCTACAATCCCCACCATTAGCTATTGCTTTGCCCTTGGCTCAGATGTAGCCATACAGATCCCTCACCTCTTGGTCTCAGATACTTGACTTTGCAGCCCCTACAAAAGAGGTAGGAAAGGGGGCAGAGTAAGGGCATCTGATGAGATATGTACTATCTGGTAGGAATGCCATGATGTTCACACATTTTTAGGTGGCCAGAATCAGTTTCTCTTCTACAGATTCCCATGGCTGCTCATCTGATTCATAGAGATTAAATATACCCACTTTAAAACCAGGCCCATCTGGGTACAAGGCCCAATCCCACCACCTTTTGATATGCCTTTAGGACAGCTTATTACAGTATAACTATGCCCTTACCACTGTTTTCCATAAGTCTCTGTCTATTGTGTCTCCTGTTATACACTGTACATTTCTCAGATGCAAAAGTCCTACTCATGGCCCGGAATGGTGGTACATGCCTTTAATCCTAGCACTTAGGAGGCAGATGCAGATAGATCTCTGTGAGTTCCAAGCTGGCCAAGGCTACATTGTGAGGTCCTGTCTCAAAACAAGCAAACAAAAGAAGACCTGTGTCCCCTTGATTTTCCCTATAGTGCCACACAACAGGAGTCAACTAATATTTGGTGCTTGTATGAAAGAACCATTCGTTTATAAAAAGAGAATGCATTCATATAACATGGTGGACCAAAGGTGCTCTGGGACTCCAAAGTAGAAAAACATCATGTCTCTGTATATTTGACACTGTGCCTGATGGGTTGGTCTACAACCTGTGGAAAAGATAGCTGCTCCTTTCTTGATGCATTACTGGATCAGAAATGGGGTCAAGTTCATTGTTGTTTCATAGTACTTACCTTTCTCTTTCTCATGACTTCTAGGATTGGGTCCTTTTTAAATATTTTTATTAATTCTTTGAGAATTTCATACAATACATGTTGACCATATCCACCCCCTCCAACTCGTCACCTTAACATCTCCTGAAACTGTCCTCTCTCCCTAAACCCACAATACTATGTTCTCCTTTTGTTATGTAATAACCCATAACTTCATATTGTCCCTATTCTGGGCATAAGGCTATCCACTGCAGCACGGACTCCTTGAGTCTTACTTTGCATGTCAGCTGTCAGTAAGACCTCACCATCCAACAGTAGGCAAGCCCCTTCTTGAGTGACTCCCAACACCAACAGACTCTATAGTATTGTCCTTTTCGCTGTCTGCTAGTACTCTTGAGATGAACTAGTTGTTTAAGTCAGTTACCTGACTAAATCATATCACTCTCCATCAGCATAAAATCTGTAGCATCCTGAGCCCTGAGCATAGTAGGAACACAGCAGTTGTTTGCTGATCATGGAACATAAGGCTTAATCTTTCATCAATTTATGCATTCAATATATCACTACGGAGAATTCCACGCCCAATTCTGTGAAGTCCACACGGACTTAGAGGTCAGCATATCAAGAACAAGGAGGAATCCCATTTGCTGATCCATTCAAGGTTACTGATAGTCCTCTTCTGTTTCCTAGGTTGTAGATGAGGAGGACTTCCAGAGGTGGGCCAGTTTCCGGCGTGAGGCTGAGGCATCCCTTGACAACCGAGAAGAGCTTCTGATGGAGACAGCCCAGCACCTGGAGAATCACCTCACTTTACTTGGTAGCTACAAATAAGACATCACTACATTAAAAACAAAGAGAGAAGAATGCTACAAGTTAGAAAAGGAACTTTTGGCCAGGATTCTGATGCAGCTACAATTTTGTCTCAATTAAGAGCTTTCCCTGGGTTTTTCCAGATATTTGGCATAATTGGGCCATGCCAGCTACCAGCCGTTTCCTGGGGTTCTCCTGAGAAAATTCCTGCAGTTCACCTGAGAGCATTCCTAGACTCCCTGCTGGAAGAAGTCCATGAATTTGACTTCTTCCCCAATAGCAAACTCCTCTGCCTAATCAAATGTTTGCCACATACCTACTATGTGCACCAAGTTGTGCACCTACTATGTGCACACTAGGCTTTGCAGCTGGAGTAAGAAATGGGAATCACAGCTTCTACCTCCACATAGCTCAGAATCTAGCCTGGATGATTAAGCAACTCATATCATCACTCAGGAAGTGACAGGAGCTGGGACAAAAGAGGTATAGATGGGGTATAAATGCAAAATAGGAGGTACCAACTCACACTGGGGCCCAGAGGGATTGGAAAGGCCAATAATGGAAAAGAAAATGATAAATTATTCAGAAGAAGAGAAAGGTGAGTATTCGTTGCATAATATAGAGTCTAAATGAAAGGCAGGAGGTCTGAGAAGTGCACATGCCAGAGCTCTGCTTATAATAAAGGAAAACCGAGAGGAGATGAGAGGGGCCAGAGGATCCCAGCTCATGAAGGGCCATGTACATCATATGCTAAACATTCATGGGGTACTTTAGCAAAATCACCAGGGCTACCACTTTATAAAGGGTAGGCTGATGACCCAAGGGCAAGAGGAGAAGTACTGAGAGTGGCTAGGAGACAGACCAGATGTCTGTAGGAAGAAGAGCATTGCAAAGCTGAAAAGTGAAGAGCTTTGCTTAGGAAAATGAACCTCCTCCTGTCTTGGGAGAGATCACTCTGAGGCCACTAGGATAGAAGAGGAGCAGCAGGAAGGAGTTTAGGTCTAGAGGTCTTTCGCAGACCCCCTCTAAAAAGATACACAAAAAAGAATTAGAGGTATGCACTGGCCACTCAGCCATCCTTCATTGCTACAAGATGGTGAGCCTTGACACCTAAATGGTAGCAGCAGATTGTTGGACAGCCTTCAAACAGGAATTCTTACTCTTTAGCACCTTCTGCCTCTTGCCTTGTGAGTTGGCTCCAGGGGCCTATGTTTGCTGCCTCATAAGCCCTGGTACTTCTAAAGCTGGAAACAAGAATCATTTTTACAAGAACCAGAAGGCAGCTAGTCCAGAGAGTCGACCCACCATACAAGGTACCCACCCCGTCTGGGGTTCCCACCACTCTCTCACCTCCTGGACATATCTTTGGCATCAGGGTAGCACCAAGTCTCAGCTGCAGAAGATATTCATCAGCTGGCTCTGCTGAAGGACTCACTTGCCAAAGCCTGTCAGCTTCCCTGTCTAGGAGAGGTGTCACAACTTTCCTGTTTCATTTTCTCTTTCACACAAATAAATGTGGTTTTCCTCTTCCCTCCACACAGCCTCCCTGTACCATAAATTGATTTCCTGAGCACCTTGCAGGCTAAAACCTCACAGAGAAAGATGATATTTAAGTCATCACTGCCCACAGAGTTGTTTACCTATGTATTTGGACCTGAAATACAAAACAGGCACATTTGAAGAGAGATGGGTTCCTTTCTTCACCTCAAGGTGGCTGGGAAATGTGACTTGAAAGCAGAACCCTATGACTGCCAAAAGTGCTCTGCGGCCTTCACACCAAGTCTCAAAATATGAGTTGTTGTTTTCAATATGCAGCCAATGTAACTGCTTTGCCAATGTTTCGCCACCCTGGATTGTTCAAAGAAACAAAATCTTTGCTTCTACCCTAAGTGAAATGGTTAACCATTAGTGTGTGGCCTGGAATGAATCTCATTTTAAATGCAGATTGAGTTTTGATTAAGCACTTATCAACTATTTAATATATGGGTACGAATTCATCAGGGTTGAGGCAAAGCTTGAGATCATCCACAGATGATGGCACCTGCATGTCTAATTGTGCCATGAACAGTAGCGAAAACAAATGGGAGTCCCTATTAAATCTGCTGTGATCTGTGCCGGAGCAAGTTTCTGTCTCCTCTCTTCACTACTCACTGCCTTGTGTCACTACGGGCTACCACCACATCCCCTCTGCACTCCTGCTTATTCCCTGAGAATCTCTCAGCCTGACCCGCCAATTTCCAATCCACTCTCTAGAATGATCTGAAAATACACACCTGATCCTGCCCCTCCCCAACTTAATGCCTGTTTATGGCTTTCTTTGCTGCCAAATAAGTTGCATATCCCTCAAAAGCCTGATACAACCCCAGAACCCCTTTTCCTCTCTCTCCCACTCTTTCTGACTCCTTTCTAGTCATCTCCTACTCTGAACTTTAGGCCTTCACACCTGTTGGTCCCTCTACCTGGAATGTTCCTTTACTTCTGCCATTGATCTTCCTGGTCTGAACAAAAATGGTCTTTCATCAACAAAACTTTTCCTTGACTTTTGAGGTGGAAAAAAAAATAAAAAAAGTAAAGCACTCTGATCTTGCCATGGAGCTCAATTATAAACCTTCATCCAATGACTTGAGTTCTGGGCAGGTAGCGATTGTCCTAACTAGGGTTACTAGTGCTGTGATGAAACACCATGACCAAAAGAAAGTTGAGGAAGTATGGGTTTATTTGGATTAAGCTTTCACATTATTGTTCACCATTGAAGGAAGTCAAGGCAGGAACTCAAATAAGGCGGGAACCTGGAGGCAGGGGCTGCTACATGGATGTACTGGCTGGTTTTGTGTCAACTTGACACAAGCTGGAGTTATCACAGAGAAAGGAGTTTCAGTTGAGAAAATGCCTCCATGAGATTCAGCTGTAAGACATTTTCTCAATTAGTGATCAAGGGGGGAGGGCCCCTTGTGAGTGGTACCATCTGCGGGCTGGTAGTCTTGGGCTCTATAATAAAGCCAGGTGAGCAAGCCAAGGGAAGCAAGCCAGTAAGCAGCATTCCTCCTTGGCTTCTGCATCAGCTCCTGTTCCTTGACCTGCTTGAGTTCCAGTCCTGACTTCCTTTCGTGATGAACAGCAATTGGAAGTGTAAGCTCAATAAACTCTTTCCTTCCCAACTTGCTTCTTGGTCATGGTGTTTGTGTAGGAATAGAAACCCTGACTAAGACAATGGACCAAGGAGGAGTCCAGCTTACTGGCTTGTTCCTTAGAGCTAGTTCAGCCTGTTTTCTAATAGAACCCAGGACCACCAGCCCAGAGGTAGACACACACACAATAAGCTATACTGGGCTGGGCCCACCTACATCAATCACTAATTAACAAAATGCCCTATAGGCTTGCCTACAGCCCAGTCTTACAGAGTCATCTTCTCAATTGGGGTTCCCTTCTCTAAAATGACTCTAGCCTATGTCAAGTTAAAATAAAATCAGCCAGCATACCAATCATCTTTATCTAGTTCATGGTTGTATCCTGTGTGCAGAGACGAATACAGAGAACATATTTGATTAACAACTGTGTAATGCTGTGGAGGAAGTAAGCTGCCACACATTTGACTTAACTGTGCTCCCATATGTTTGGTGTTTCCAGGAGCCACTGGGATTGAAGATCGACTCCAAGAAGGGGTTCCAGACACCATTGCTGCACTGAGGGAGGCTGGAATCCAGCTCTGGGTTTTGACAGGAGATAAACAAGAGACTGCTGTCAATATCGCATATTCCTGCAAACTGCTGGATCAGACTGACACCGTGTACTCCATTAACACAGAGAATCAGGTGAGGCCAAAGAGGGATTGACTATTGATATACATAGCAGCCCCTCAGCCAACTCTCTAGTTCTTGGATCTCAGGAGATCTGAAAGACATTCAGCCCAGTATCCAATAATCCTTCCACATACTTAGTAAACAGGTCATTTTGATGTTGCTACTTACCAGAATAGTTGAGCCTTCCTACTTTACAGGTAAGGACATTAAAAACCACAAAGAGTCAGTCATGTGCCCAACAGCTTTCTCCTGCTAGTCTGCTAGTCTAGACACCAAATCTAAAATTCTGCTCTCTTGCCAGACTAGTACAAGTAACATATACCACACCCATTTACTCAATTGTTAGTATCTTGCTGCTTAAGATTAACCCACCTACTGAAAAGTCCTACTTAAACTGAAATTATCCTAAGCTTAAATTTTCAACATCAATTTATATGTCATGGAGCAGCATCCTAAAAGGAACAATGCATCATGGGGGTATGTCATGATGGGATGGGAGACAAAGTGTAAGGAACAAAGCCAGAAATCAGTATTTCCCACCAGAGTAGTTTGTTCAAAGTGTGAGGACCAGGAAAGCATAGTATGAGACCTAACAAAATGTCTTCCCAGCTATCATAAAGTTTGTATTTGGGAAGCAGATGTAGAAAGTGAAGTAAGGAATTTGGAAAGTGTGTGCTGAGATATATCCCCTGTCCATGGAGCAGGAATGAGATTCAGTGGAACTGGGCAAGAAGAGCACTGTACCCATGGGGTGGTGGGAAGAGGGAACCTGGGAACCTAGTATATACCAGGGGAAAGAATGAGTGGAAAGGCAAGTGAATAAAAACAACCAGAGTGGGAGAAAGAATGCTGGCCTCTCGCTGGCTGAGATAGACCCCAGAATAGAAGTTTGGGAAGATTTATATTTGGTTTTTATACCATGAAGAAAGATGCATAATTTGAGAAAGGGGGAGCTGGGGATCTGTTCCAGTTAGTAAAATATGTGCCTCAAAAGCATAAGAACCTGGATTCAGTCCCCAAACCCATATAAATGAGGTGGACATGGCAGTGTATGCCTCGAATCCCAGTGCTGGGGAGGAAGAGACTCACTGGGACTTGATGATCAGCCAGGTAAGCTAAATTGAGTGAACTCATGGTAGAGTGAGACCCAGACTCAAGAAATAAATAGTACACACACACACACACACACACACACACACACTATGTATATATATATATATACATATATATACATATATACATATATACATATATACAAATATATATAAAGCATGCCTATATCCCTTGAGATGTAGATTTGGTCTCTAAGCATCCTTTTCTTGTGGATAACTTTGAAGATGGAATATCTGAAAATCTGTAGAACAACCAGACTAAGGAGGGTGCAGTGGGCTGGCTCCTGTTTAATGAGATGCATTCCTGTAGGAAACTGAAGATGTATGTTGATTAACAAGTCATGTTTCTAAAGAAGAGTTTGCCACACTCCAAGTCATTGTGGATTTAGTCACTGAATTTTCAATTCCATCACAGTCAACTCCTTCAAAGGTGCCCAAGACCCTCTAAGTCAGTGGTTCTCAGCCTTCCTAATGCTTCAACCCTTTAATACAGCTACTTCCTCACATTGTGGTAACGCCCAACCATAAAATTGTTTTTGTTGCTACTTCATAACTAATTTTGCTACTATTATGAATCATAATGTAAATATTTGTGGGTTTTGATGGTCTTAGGCAACCCCTGAAAATTGGTTGTTCCAATCCCAAAGGGGGTCACAATCCAAAGGTTGAGAACTACTGCTCTAAGATTACACTTGAATATTTACACCCTTCTACATCCCGGGAGTCACAAATCCAGTAAGAGTAGTCTTCCTCAGCCTTTTCCCTGGGCGTAAGTAGTAGATAAATAAATATGTTATACCAGGAAAAAAGAAGACACACTCTAAATCTCAGATTTATTTAAGCCTTAGTTTAATGTAATTTCCTCTTCAGTAAACATTTTCTCTACAGGTTTTAATTTACCTAACTAACTATAAACATATTTAGATTTACTCTTTTGTATCTTAAAGCAATAAGCAAGTTTTATAGAGTCTGCCAAGATTTCTAGGTTCTCATGTATATAGGGGGCTCACTAGTCTATGACCAGAAATGCATTTTCAAAAAGAACTAATAATAACAACCATTGTTGCTGTTATTATTGACAACACCTTTAGAGTTCCAAATGCTCCAGACCACATACTCCATATCTTTTATCCTCTGCTATAAAGCATGGATTAAAAATACTTGTTTTGCATGCTGCCAGAAAGATTAAATAAGATCACAGAGGGGAGTACTTACTTAGTCCTTATATTTGTTAGCTATTGCTACATGACAAGTTATCCCCGAAGCTTAGCAGCTGAAACAGACCTTTATGACCCCAAGGTTCTGGGAGTTAGAAACCTGGGGATTTCTGAGCTAGGGCTTGTGGGCGAAGGTCTCAGTAAAGTTATAGGCTACCTTTCCAGAGCTTTGAGGTCAGATGAAATTCAACTAGGTTTACAGGTAGGAAGGAACCTTGCTTCCAAGTTGACCTTCACAGCTATTAACAGATCTCAGTTTACAATCCTCTAGGCTTTGCCACAGACTGCTACACAGTGTGGCACTGCTCCCACGTGTGTGTTCCTCCCAAGGAAAGCTACTAGAATGAGTGAGAAAGAGCTCTGAAGTAGGAGCCAAAGTTGTTGGGAAGATAGATAGATAGATAGATAGATAGACAGACAGACAGACAGATAGATATCATTTGTGTGTGTATGTGTGTGTGTGTGTAAAATTTCTCTTCTTTGGGAGAGTCATTAGGTCTATGAGTGGAAGGAGTCACTACAGTATTGTTTACTGCAGGTAAACTAAAACTATTGTGATTAAAACATGGAAATAGATGTATTCAGGTTTAGCTGTGAACTTCACAGCTCCAGTGACTGTGTTCATAGTCTAGACTATGTGCTTCATAGTCCAGTATGGAGGAATTTATGTAACTGGAACCAATTCCAACATCCAGTCAGAATCATCCTATTATCTTTCTTAAATAAATGCTCTGGTAAAACTTTATACTCCAGAACCAGTTCCTGTGGCCCATCCAAGTTATTGCAAGTCCTAATGTCTGCAACAAGCAATTTGGTATCTCCTAAGGGAAGATTCAGGAAAATGAGCTGTATCTGCTCCCAGAATTACTCCAGTGATTGTTAGACAGTAGATAGAGCTGCCCCAGAACTGTCACTTAAGGAATACCTTGCAAAATCTACCTAAATCCACATATCACCTCAACTATTTCTCTTAATGCTTTTATTTAAATTAACTCATTTGAATAATACTTTACTTTTAGAATAGATTGTTAGCATTTTGACTAATAAAGAAATATCATCCCTTACCATGGATAAAAGAACCTGATAGGCTCAGGGAATGGCTCAAAAAATAAAGTACTTATAGCACAAGTGTAGGATCAGAGTTCAGATCCCCAAACCTGTATGTCAAGTGGGCATGGTACATGCCTGGAATCCCAGCACTTAGAAGGCTAAGACAGGTAAGCTGGGCTACATAGACTAGCCAAATTGGCAAGTTATAGGTTTAGTGAGAAGAGACCTTGCCTTGGTAAAGTGAAGAAAGATCAAGGCAGGCACCCAACATCCTCTCAGACCTCCACATGCACAGGACACAGGCACACACACACCTACACATTCACCAACATACATGCAAACATCCATACAGAAATGCGTGCATGCCATATTTACATGAAAAATGCAGGTCATATGAGTACAACATGCTATTAAAGTTATTAATAATATTATCTTCTGCCTTTCCAAACTTTATTAAAAGGTGATGTTTACAAGAGTTGAAGAGATATCAGAAGAACAATTAGTACTATGATTTGATTTCATCGCTGATATAATTCAAAGTGTTAGAAAAGAATTGCTAATTAAAAACAACTTCCTCTCTGCATTTCAAAATAGCGTCATTTATGAAAAATCATAAAACTAGCGTGATAGCGGTACATCTTTAATCATTTGAAAAGGGAAACACTAATACCACAAGTTCAAGGCCAACCTGGACTATATCAAAAGACCATCTCAAAGAAGTAGAAAAAAGAATCACAGAGAACACTCTTTGAACCAGTAAGAATTTCACATTCAGGGTCATTTCACACCAACATGAAAAACACTGTATAGCACAGTTCTTAAGACCTCTGTGGAATAGACCAATAGATCTACACAGGGTGGTGGATTTCTTTTCAAGTTAGGAAGCCATGTTTGAAGAAGTTAAGGGTCCTTGCCTCACTACTGTTTGGCTGACATTGAGTAAAGTACTAAGTTCCTCATTGTTTAAATCTCCTCATCTCTAAACCAAGACCAGGGATACCTACAACAATGTGTAAAGGCACAGCAGGGCACTGGTGAGGCCTGGAAGAGACAGAAATCGGCTCATGTAACAGCATGAAATATTGTCAGTGCCTACCAACATATTAATGCTGACTTTTATCTTATACCCGCCCAACTCAGTTGCATCTTTCAACAGCCACTTCTATTCCTAATCACTTTCTCCTGTTCTGACTACTAATGCCTCAAAAATTAGGCTGGTTTAATGCTGCTTCAAAGAGAAACGTACAAAGAACTTAGAGGAAAATTTCCTGAATAACTTATATGATAGAGTTTTATAATGATCTTACTAAAAATAAGAGTACAGTTTTAACATGCAAGGTTGCAAGCTAATGCTTTATTATATGACGCTTCTCAGGAAACCTGCGAGTCCATCCTCAACTGTGCGTTGGAAGATGTAAAGAGATTTCATGAAGCGCAGCAGCCAGCCAGAGAACTCTGTGGGTACTGCATCTCACCTAAGATACCATCTGCTAACTCAGGAGCTATGGTTCCGGAAATTGGACTGGTCATTGATGGGAAGACACTGAATGCAATTTTCCAGGGAAAGCTGGAAAATAAGTTCCTGGAATTGACCCAGTATTGCCGGTCTGTCCTGTGTTGCCGCTCCACCCCACTGCAGAAGAGTATGATTGTCAAGCTGGTGCGAGACAAGTTGAGCGTCATGACTCTTTCCATAGGTACCCATCATGCTGGGATGTGGGTGGTATCTTGGCAGGAGTGACCTGACTTGGGTCAGCTGTGAAAACTAATATGAGTAGGCAGAGGTTCATTGTCTTTAATAAAAATAGCAGTCAAGATGTCGATGTGACACTTGTGCCACTAGATTAAAGACATGATCAAAGCTCTAAGATCAGTTAGCCAAATAAAAATCAGATCTTAGATGGAAGTCACTGCCAAACAAGGGCCTTGAACTCAAAACATGAATATAGTTCTAAAAATATTTCGACCAGAAATAGAAAAGAGAGAGAGCTCCACTGGGGGACATCATCCAGTACCCTCCCAAAATTATGTTACCATGGTGATACCTAGGGTATCTATGAATCTGCTGCTCTTCTGGGGATAGAAGGCAGTTAGGGGTATTTCAGATCTTTAGATGGTCTCTTTTAATTTTGTATGCTACTCTCTACATCCAAGGCCATCACAAAGCATATTCTTAATTTGTTCTTGTTAGTTGATGATAAATTGGTCAGAAGATCAAGGACTAATCATATCAAACACAGAAATAAAAGTTTCCCACTGAATACCTCCCAGGAATAACAAGTCTGGTTTATACGAATCTTCATGATCTGGTCCCCACTAACTCACTGATGGTATTTCTTAGCATGGTCAACTTTCATTCCTATCACTGGGCTCTTCATATTCTGTCCAAATTAAATTAAATTACTTGCCATTCTCTATGGCCCTTCCTCCTTACCAACTATCTCTCCAAGCCTTTGCACAAAATGCTCTGTAAAACACTCCACCTCCATCCCTCTCTTGCCCTTTTAGGGGGACTCCCATTCTCCAATGTACTTACTACACATAAGCTTACAGGGATTGGGTCTGTTTCATTCACTGTTTGATCTCATGATGAGCACATTCCATACATTTCTTAACTATAGCCACCACCACCCCCATATCTCTCAACTCACATACAGCAACCTAATCTCACTTTCTGCAGTTTTAGTTGCCTTTAGGCTTAAGTGTAGATAATTATAGAAATCAACATTCATTAGTTTAAATAACCATTATGATATATTGTTCTAATTTCCTATAAAATTATATTATTAGTTATTGTTAACCTTTTATTGGACATAATTTATGAATTAAAACTTACCATTACATATTTATATAAACATAGTCTATAGAATATACCACTGTCCATGCTTTCAGACACACACAGATAAGCGTAACTTAGTTATTCTACTTAGAGTCATCTATACAGATGGTTCTAGCCCCTCTTTTTTCTTCTCTCCTCTTTTAGAGATCTGGAAAATATTATATTCTTTTTCCTAGTCTCCATGTGCAATATAAAAACTGAATTTAAAAACTGGGAGGACCAGGCACAGTGGCATATGCCTACGATCTGAACACTTAGGAGGTAGAGGCAGTAGGACCGGAAATTCAAAGTTATCTTCACCTACATGGTAAGGTCTAGACCAGTCTGGGATATATAAGATCCTATGTCAGAGGGAAAAAAAATGAAAGGAACAGATCCTTAGCAACTACATTACTACTTCAATACTGTGAACTGTCTTCTTCTATAATTCAGATACACAATAGGCAATGGCCCAGCACATAGTCTCTGAGGTTAGAGATTGGCTTCACTCCCATAGCAACAGAAACAAAACCAACAGGGCGAAAAATAGCATGATTCCACACCTCTGCTTCTCCTGGTGTGCCAACAGAAGAAGTTAAAGCTTAGGTTTATTCTGCCTTTGAGAGGATTAAAATTATGGACTGCTGGGTTATTGAGAAAAGAATCACTATTATAATGACAAGGTCTACCAAGAAAGACTACTACATTTTTAATTGGCCCATAAATTGTATAAATTTATGGAGTACAATATGAGTGATAACATTTTAAAGCTCCATATACTTGTTGCCAAATAATTGGGGAAGAATTATTCTCTTTCCTCTCAAATTCCATTATTTTCTATGATGAACAATGTAAACTTAATTACAGCTTATATATAAGAAGCTACTAGGGGAAAACAGTAGGTTCCAGAGGAGAAGACAGTCAGCACTGTCTCTAATAGGGGTGAGTAAAACATAGCCCACAGGCTGACTCCAGGGTACTATATATTTTTATATGGAAGCTTATAATGGTTTTTATATTTTTAAACACAAATTTTAATACTATCAGCCTTTCAGCAACAATTATTTCACTTCGCTTTGTAGCTTACAAAGCCTAAAATATTTATCTTATCCTTTAGAGTTTAGTTTGCTGAGCTCTGACTTACAAGATAAAGCACTGGGGAGAGTTGAGCTCTTAAGATGCCCTCACTGTATAGAACTGTTTGTGGCTTCTTGAATTAAATAGACCTTCACCAGCCATTTCAACAGATATAATAAGATGGTAACTATTTCTGTATTGTAGATAGAGTGTTTTACTGCAACAGTCTATTCAATAATCCTGGTATCAGAGATAGGGTGTCTGTGTGTGTCCGTGTGTGTGTGTGTGTGTGTGTGTGTGTGTGTGTGTGTGTGTTTTCATGGCCTTACCTCTGGTTTCATGAAATCTCAATTTATTCAATGTGACTACTATATCTCAGCCAAAAAAAAAAATCAGTGAATAAATCTCTTTTTCTATACTTATACAGAAAACTGATTGTCATCCATCTCTTTGGGTCTTACTCATGTCTCTGATGGGCTGGCTGTCCCAGTGTTGTAGTTATATCTTCACATAGTAATTGGTTCAAGTCACTAAGGTAGAGAAGGCTCTTAGGCCTGGTTTCAGTCACCTCTTTGTCATTGTGATAAAACATCTCACCTGAACAACTTCAAGTGAGGACTGTTTATTTTGCTCATGGTTTCGGCATTTTCAGTTCTGGTTACACTATGTCCTCCTGAAGTGGGAGGCAGGATCTCAGGGAAGATGATCTAGTGATGTGACCCTGTGGTACAATCTCACTTAGCATTTGTTCTAGCTCTAATACACACAAAAGAAGTCATGATGGAGGGAGTGTGATGGAATAGAAGTGCCACCTCATGGCAATCAAAACAGAGAAAAAGACAGGACGGAGCCTGAGAGAAGATACCCTTCAAAGGCATGTCCCAAGTCACCTACTTCCTTCAGCCAGACCCCACTTCCCGCCAGCTCCCAAGAAGGCCATCAAATTATAAATCCATGAATGGATTGCTCCACTCATAAAGTCAGGATCCTTATGACACAATCACTTCTCAGTGTGTAGATCCACCAGCTGGGGATCAACCCTTAAACACACAAGCCTTTTAAGGGACATGTTATATCAAATCCCTAACAGTCCCAGAATCAGGACAGAAAGACCTAAGTTCCAGTATTACTGCATGCCTTCACCAGATGGACAGCCCTCACCAAGTCTCAAAATTGGTCAGAGTCTCAGTTTACTCTTCAGAAAAATCTATTCTAAGATTTGCAAAGGCCTTTCTGTACATTGTAAAGGACCGTTTCTGACACTTTTGATCACCATTGATGGAGTAAAAAATCAATAAGAAGGACTGGAGAGATGGCTCAGCAATTAAGAGCACTGACTGCTCTTCCAGAAGTCCTGAGTTCAATTCCCAGCAACCACATGGTGGCTCACAACCATCTGTAATGGGATCTGATGCCCTCTTCTGGTGTGTTTAGGAGAGCTACAGTGTACTCATATACATAAAGTAAGTAAATAAATCTTTAAAAGAAATCAATAAGAGGTACTCATTGAGAGATTTAAAATAAAGTGAGGTTTCTTATCCATAGTTGAAGAAAAAGAAAACTTTCAGGCCAAATATGGTAAAAGTGATATCCTATTAGGGAAGTGTTGAAAGGATTCATCTGTACAAATGGGCCACTCTGAGCCTTCTCATCACTGAGCGGTTGGACTGGATGTAAAGCCATTCAATTGCCTCTTTTCTTTCAGGGGATGGAGCCAATGATGTAAGCATGATTCAAGCTGCTGACATTGGCATTGGAATATCTGGGCAGGAAGGCATGCAGGTACTGTGTCCTTCAATTCATCATTCCTCTTGTCTGCTCGCCTTTATCCTCATGGTAGATTTTAGGACTATTCCACAGGGCTGAAGAAACCTTCCTTTGAGCTTCACAGAATTATTAACTGACTGTCAGGAGTCTTCCATGCCTCTGTGTCCTGTTTCACCAAAATCTTACCACTCAGTCCTTTAAAAACAGAGGAACATTGAGGCTATGTGGCTTTCTACAAAAGCAATGGTAGCTATAGTCTAAGGCTACACAACATATATAAGCCTTTCTCTGACTCCGCATAGTCTTCTTGTGACCTCGATAAGGAGTGACAGACATAGGAATATTTGAATATATTTTATTATCTTGTAAATTAATTGGTACATTTCCATAGTGTACCTAATTCTCTAAAAATTCACTTTGGAACAAGCATACTAAAATGAGATGCTATTCTTTGCCATTAAGTCAGACCCTGCTTTCTGAACCATCAGTGTTCGTAGTCCCACCACTAGGGAAGATTCTGCTTTAATTTGTTGCTGAGAACAGCACCCTTAATTCTCCATCACCCTTTGATGCTTACCATATGCCAGCAATGTTATACACTGTATATGTTATGGCATGGGATTTCAATAATAATTATATTATAGATATAGATTATATATAGCTATATTACTATATAAAGAGATATGGATATTATATATATATATAGCAAAACTGAGGCTCAGAGAGTTGACATAATCTGAAAGTATTCCAAGATTCCTAACAAACACATCTAAACCTTATATTCTTTAGAGACCTCTGTATCTTATAAATGACAATAACAGAATGCCTATCTCTGTACTATGTAAATGAACTTCTCAACCAATGGTGTCATCTGCATATTATGCCAATGGTCTACTCGAGAGGCACCCAAGGGTGCTCAGAGGTTTGAGAATCACCTGGTGAATTCAGTTCTCTCTCTTTCATCCCTAGAACAGAAACTACCACTGGGGTTGCTGGTTAAATGGACAGAAACAAGGGCCAAGTAGAGTTCTGGCCCTTCTGGCTTCCCCTTCTTAGGTTCTAGTAAGGTTTCAGCTTCCAAAAAGGAAGGAGGGAAGTCGGAATCTAAAGAGCCACCTAAGAGTGAGCACATGACAAGGGATCAGGCAGGCCCTGAATGCTACAGACCTAGAAGAAAGCGCTGTCCTCAAGAGAGCTTCTTTGGGGGCATTGATGGTTGTAATTTGAAAACCAATGTCTCTGCTCTTTCCTCTTAGGCTGTCATGTCCAGTGACTTTGCCATTGCCCGCTTCAGCCACCTCAAGAAGCTGTTGCTTGTGCATGGCCACTGGTGTTACTCGCGCCTGGCCAGGATGGTAGTGTATTACTTCTACAAGAACGTGGTGAGTAGCCCGTGTACCTTCCTACACAGATCACAAAGTCCTTGCAAGAGCTCCGCCTCCTCAGAATACTGGATGGAGCATTTCTGTGTGAGGAAATCAGTCAGGCTGACCTGGATTTGGGATCTCATTAACTTTGGGCAACATTGTTCATTTCTCCATAGACCATGATTCCTCTTTAATCTTAAGACAGGAAAGGGGACAGCTATTGCTTGCTGGAATGTTGTCATAAGAATTGGTAATATTGTGCAGAAAGCACCTGGCACATAGGAGAGGCATGAATGCTTATGAATGTGGATCCTGGAGTCAGATACATTCAGTCCCAACCCAGATTCCCATGTTTGTGAAGGTCTCCAAAATTCTGTTTCCCCATCTACAAAATGCAGGTGGCACTGTTTCCTTCTTCACGAGTGCTTTGACTGGTCAGCCCTTCGTCAGTGTATCTGAACACTTAGGATAATCCACTTATAAAGGAGGGAAGGATTGTTTTGCCTAATCCTTCTGGAGGTTTCAGTCTGGGGTTGGTTGATCCATTTATTGTGGGTCTGTGGCCTGTAATATGTTGTGTATCCTAAATAAAATTTGGTTTCTATCCTGATAAGGCTCCAAAGAAGTACCCCAAGCAAGGCCCCAAAGCACACACCAGCTGAGGCACTAAAGCTTATAACAAAGGATTTTCTTTTAAAAGTCTATGTTTAACAGTGAGTATAAGGAGACATCAAAGAATAGTTGGACTGAGGAATGGGAACAAGAAACTGAGTTTCCATTGCCTACTACAAGGATCTTTGATGAAAATAGAATTTGATTCCTTTGTGCTTAAGGAAAATAGACAATTAACACTGGGGTGATGAAAGACAAATATAGTACCCTACAAAATGATTATCATTTTCCTCTTACTCTATGGTTTGAGGCTCTGACACAGTCTTCCTTGTTCAGAAATTAACTTCTCTGTCCAAAGCCCAATACACACGCATACGTAAAAGAACCGCACACCAAAAAATTAGGTCAATTCAATCAGCCGGATGGTGATATTGTCTCAACACAGACTATACAAACCAGTCACTCCACTTGACTTGAAATTTACTCTGAGAATGAAAGACAGTTTACTTAAAATTCAAAACACCCTGTCTAGGTTTTTCTTTTCATCCAATGAATCATTCTTTTGAATCAGCACAGCCTCCTTTCTGCCTTAAATTTGGGAAACAGAAAGAAAACCGCTCCAGCCAGCCATAATCTCAAAGCTCAAATGATATTTATTTCTAGCATGTTACCAAGCTCAAAACTGCAATCCTGATGATGCTTTATTATCTCTTGGCTGTACTTAGAGGATAGGCCTGTACTATGACTTCCACATCTGAAACCAATTCCAGAGGGGACGAAAACCTGCCTGCTCTGAAATTTGAACAATGAATTAATTACTGTAATGGAGGATCTAGGGAGGAAGAATGAGATCCCAATCTCAGCCCTGCTGTCATGGGCTTTAGTGTGCTCCCTGTGAGATGCAAAGACCAGAGGGGAAGTGGAAATCAACCTCTAGGGGAAGGATATATTCTGTGATGAAAATTTTCAAGATGAGTGTCAGGACAAAACAAAGATGTACATCATCTATTCAAATAACTATTGAATGTCTGCTGTGTGTTAGGCAGCATGCTAGCCAGTGGACATAGTATGTGGACTGAGCCAGGAAGAAAATCTCTTTATCCTGAGGAGATGCTCTGTCCATATTAAGATGACAAGCTTCTTCCTGTAAAGACTAGGCAACAAATAATGTCTGATTTGTTAGCTGCAGGTGTCTAGATGAATCTTACTATGTAACTCAAACATAGGACAAAGGACCAGAAGGGCCAGAGTGACTAAAGATAAAGAACTTGGAAAATTCAGGTGCTTGTTTCTAGCTCTAAACTAGGATAAAGGGCATCTGAATATCTTGAAGCCTCATTTTTATACTGGAGCTAATAATATCATTGCTATAGTATCGATATTTTTTGATACTTTATTTACATTTCAAATGTTTCCCCCTTTCCAGATCTCCCCTTTGGAACCTCCCTATCCCTTCCCCATACCCCTGCCACTATGGGGGTATTCCCCCACCAACCCACCCACCCACTCACCCACTCTCAGCTTCCAACCTTGGCATTCTCCTATACTGGGGCATCTAACACCCTCAGGCCCAAAGGCCTCTCCTCCCCCTGATGGCTAACAAGACCCTCCTCTGCCACATATGTGGCCAGCACCATGGGTCCCTCCACGTGTATTCTTTGGTTGGTAATCCAGTCTCCAAGAGCATCGGGAGGTCAGGCCAGTTACCACTGTTGCTCCCTCCATGGGGCTGCCAACTCCCTCAGCTCCTTCAGTTCCTTCTCCAACTCCTCCTTCTGGAACCTCATGCTCAGCCCAATGGTTGCTGTGCAGTGAATCTTGGGTATTCTGAACTTTGGGGCTAATAACCACTTATCAGTGAGTACATACCAACTTAATTCTTTTGTGACTGAGTTACCTCATTCAGGATGATATTTTCAAGTTCTATCCATTTGCCCACGAATTTCATGAAGTCATTGTTTTTAATAGCTGAGTAGTACTCTATTGTGTAAATGTATCAGATTTTCTGTATCCATTCCTCTGTTGAGGGACATCTGAGTTGTTTCCAGTTTCTGGCTATTATAAATATGACTGCTATGAACATAGTGGAGCTTGTGTCTTTACATGTTGGAGCATCTTCTGGGTATATGCCCAGGAGTGGAATAGCTGGGTCATCAGGTAGTATTATGTTCATTTTTCTGAGGGTCCACCAAACTGATTTCCAGAGAGGTTGTATCAGCTTGCATTCCAACCAGCAATGGAGGAGTGTTCCTCTTTCTCCAATCCTCGCCAGCATCTGCTGTCACCTGAGTTTTTGATCTTAGCCATTCTGACTGGTGTGAGGTGGAATCTCAGGGTTGTTTTGATTTGCATTTCCCTGATGACTAAGGATGTTGAACATTTCTTTAGGTGCTTCTCAGCCATTCGAGTTTCCTCAGTTGAGAATTCTCTGTTTAGCTCACTTCCCCATTTTTTGATAGGGTTATTTGGATCTCTGGAGTCTAACTTGTTGAGTTCTTTGTATACCTTGGATATTAGCCTTCTATCAGATGTAAGATCAGGAAAGCTCTTTTCCCAATCTGTTGGTTGCTGTTTTGTCCCATTTACAGTGTCCTTTGCCTTTCATAAGCTTTGTAATTTCATGAGGTACCATTTGTTGATTCTTGGTCTTAGAGCACAAGCCATTGGAGTTCTGTTCAGGAACTTTTCCCCTGTGCCCATGTGTTCAAGACTTTTCCCCACTTTCTCTTCTATTAGATTTAGTGTATCTGGTTTTATGTGGAGGTTCTTGATGGACTTGGACTTGAGCTTTGTACAAGGAGATAGGAATGGATCAATTCACAATCTTCTGCATGTAGACCACCAGGTGAACCAGCACCATTTGTTGAAAATGCTGTCTTTTCTCCACTGAATGGTTTTAACTCCTTTGTCAAAGATCAAGTGACCATAAGTGTGTGGGTTCATTTCTGGGTCTTCTATTCTATTCCATTGATCTACCTGTCTGTCACTGTACCAATACCATGCAGTTTTTATCACTTCTGCTCTGTAGTACAGCTTGAGGTCAGGGAGGCTGATTCCCCCAGAAGTCCTTTTATTGTTGAGAATAATTTTTGCTATCCTAGGTTTTTTGTTATTCCATATGAATTTGAGAATTGTTCTAAGTCTATGAAGAATCGAGTTGGAATTTTGATGGGGATTGCATTGAATCTGTAGATTGCTTTCAATAGAATGGCCATTTTAACTATATTAATCCTGCCAATCCATAAGCATGGGAGAATTTTCCATCTTCTGAGGTCTTCTTCGATTTCTTTCTTCAGAAACTTCAAGTTCTTGTCATACAGATCTTTCACTTGTTTGCTTAGAGTCACACCAAGATACTTTATATTGTTTGTGACAATTGTGAAGGGTGTCATTTTCCTAATTTCTTTCTCAGCCTGTTTATCCTTTGAGTATAGGAAGGCTACTGATTTGCTTGAGTTAATTTTGTATCTGACCACTTTGCTGAAGTTGCTTATCAGCTGTAGCAGTTCTCTGGTGGAGTTTTTTGGGTCACTCAAGTGTATACCATCATATCATCTGCAAATAGTGATATTTTGAGTTCTTCCTTTCTAATTTGTATCCCTTTGACCTCCTTTTGTTGTCTAATTGCTCTATCTAGAACATCAGGTACTATATTGAATAGATAGGGAGAGAGAGGGCAGCCTTGTCTAGTCCTTGATTTTAGTGGGATTGCTTCAAGTTTCTCTCCATTTAGTTTGATGTAGGCCACTGGTTTGCTGTATATTGACTTTACTATGTTTAGGTATGGTCCTTAAATTCTTGATCTTTCCAAGATTTTTATCATGAAGGGATGTTGAACTTGGTCAAATGCTTTTTTAACATCTAACAAAATGACCATGTGGGTTTTTTTTTTTCCTTTGAGTTTGTTTATGTAGTGGATTACATTGATGGATTTCCGGGTATTGAACCATCCCTGCATCCCTGGGATGAAGCCTACTTGATCATGGTGAATGATGGTTTGATGTGTTCTTGGACTTGATTTGCAAGAATTTTATTGAGTATTTTTGCATCGATATTCATAAGGGAATTGGTCTGAAGTTTTCTTTTATTGTTGGATCTTTGTGAGGTTTTGGTATGAGTGTCACTGTGGCCTCATAGATGAATTGGGTAGTGTTTCATCTGTTTCTATTTTGTGGAATAGATTGAAGAGTATTGGTATTAGGTCTTCTTTGAAGGTCTGATAGAATTCTATACTGAACCCATCTGGTCCTGGGCTTTATTTGGTTGGGAGACTTTTAATGACTGCTTCTATTTCTTTAGGGGTTATGGGAATGTTTAGATGGTTTATCTGATCCTGACTTAACTTTGGTATTTGATATCTCTCTAGAAACTTGTCCATTTCATCCTGATTTTCCAATTTTATTGAGTATAGGCTTTTGTAGTAGGATCTGATGATTTTTTGAATTTCCTCAGAATCTGTTGTTATATCTCCCTTTTCATTTCTAATTTTGTTAATTTGCATACTGTCTCTGTGCCCTCTGTTTAGTCTGGCTAAGGGTTTATCTATCTTATTGATTTTCTCAAAGAACCAGCTCCTGGTTTTGTTGATTGTTTGTAAAGTTCTTTTAGTTTCTACTTGGTTGATTTCAGCCCTTAATTTGATTATTTCCTGCCTTCTACTCCTCTTGGATGTATTAGCTTCTTTTTGTTCTTGAGCTTTCAGGTGTGCTGTTAAGTTGCTAGTATATGCTCTCTTCAGTTTCTTTTTGGAGGCACTCAGAGCTACGAGTTTTCCTCTTAACACTGCTTTCATTGTGTCCCATAGGTTTGGGTATGTTGTACTTTCATTTTCATTAAATTCTCGGAAGTCTTTAATTTCTTTATTTCTTCCTTGACCAAGTTATCATTGAGTAGAGCTTTGTTCAGCTTCCATGTGTATGTGGGCTTTCTGTTGTTGTTGTTCTGTTGCCACTGAAGACCAGCCTTAATCTGTAGTGAAATGACAGGAGGCATGGGATTATTTCAATCTTCTTATATCTGTTGAGGTTTGTTTTATGACCAATTATATGATCAATTTTGGAGAAGATACCATGAAGTACTGAGAAGAAGGTATATTCTTTTGATTTAGGATGAAATGTTCTATAGATATCTGTTAAATCCATTTCGTTTATAACATCTGTTAGTTTCACTGTGTCTCTGTTTATTTTGTTTCCAAGATCTATCCATTGATGATAGTGGGGTTGTTGAAGTCTCCCACTATTATTGTGTGAGGTACAATGTGTGCTTTGAGGTTTACTAAAGTTTCTTTTGTGAATGTGGGTGCCCTTGCATTTGGGGCATAGATGTTCAGAATTAGTAGATTTTTTCCTTTTATGAGGATAAAGTGTCCTTCCTTATCTTTTTTTGATGACTTTTGGTTGAAAGTTGATTTTATCCAATATTAAAATGGCTACTCCAGCCTGTTTCTTGGGAATATTTGCCTGGAAAATTGTTTTCCAGCCCTTTAATCTGAGGTAGTGTTTATCTTTAACACGGTGGTGCATTTATTTGTTGGATGCAGCAAAATGTGGGGTCCTGTTTATGAATCCAGTCCATCAGTCTATGTCTTTTTATTGGGGAATTGAGTCCATTAATGTTAAGAAATATTAAGGAATAGTGATTGTTGCTTCCTGGTATTTTCGATGTTATTTTTATGTTTGTGTGGCTATCTTCTTTTGAGTTTGCTGAAAGATTACTTTCTTGCTTTTTCTAGGATGTAGTTTCCCTCCTTGAGTTGGCATTTTCCATCTATTATTCTTTGTAGGGCTGGGTTTGTGGAAACCACAAATTGTGCAAATTTGGTTTCATCATAGAATGTTTTGGTTTCACCATCTATGATTATTGAGAGTTTTGCTGGGTATAGCAGCCTGGGCTGGCATTTGTGTTCTCTTTGGGTCTGTATGAGATCTGCCCAGGATCTGCTAGTTTTCATAGTCTCTGGTGAGAATTCTGGTGTAATTCTGATAGGTCTGCCTTTATATGTTACTTGACCTTTTTCCCTTACTGCTTTTAATATTCCTTATTTGGTGTATTTGGTGTTTTGACTATAATGTGACGGGAGGAATTTCTTTTCTGGTCCAGTCTATTTGGAGTTCTATAGACTTCTTGTATATTTATGTTCATCTCTTTCTTTAGATTAGGGAAGTTTTCTTCTATGATTTTGTTGAAGATATTTACTGGTTCTTTATGTTGGGAATCTTCACTCTCTTCTCTATACCTATTATTCTCAGGTTCTGTCTTCTCATTGTATCCTGGATATCCGGATGTTTTGGGTAGGAACTTTTTGCATTTTGCATTTTCTTTGACTGTTGTGTCCATCTTTTCTATGGTATCTTCCACACCTGAGATTCTCTCTTCTCTCTCTTGTATTCTGTTGATGATGCAATCCATCTATGACTCCTGATCTCTTTCCTAGGTTTTCCAACTCCAGGGTTACCTCCCTTTGTGATTTCTTTATTGTTTCTATTTCTATTTTTAGTTCCTGGATAATTTTGTTCATTTCCTTCATCTGTTTGATTGTGTTTTTCCTGTAATTCTTTAAGGGACTTTTGTGTTTCCTCTTTAAGGGCTTCTAGTTGTTTACCTGTGTTCTCTTATATTTCTTTAAGGGAGTTATTTATTTCCTTCTTAAAATCTTCTATCATCATCATGAGATGTGATTTTAAATCTGAGTCTTGCTTTTCTGGTGTGTTGGGGTATCCAGGGCTTACTGTGGTGGGAGAGCTAGGTTCTGATGATGCCAAGTAGCCTTGGTTTCTGTTCCTTGTGTTCTTGCCTTTGCCTTTCGCCATCTGGTTATCTCTGGTGTTAGCTGGTCTTACTCTCTCTGACTGTGGTTTGTCCTTCCTGCAAGCCTCAGTATCAATAGTCCTTGAAGGCCAGTTCTTTCTGAGAGGAATTTGGGTTTGGAGAGCTGTGGTACAGAGTCAGCTCTTGGGTGCAGACAGAAACCAGAAGAATCTACTCCCCAGCTGTCCCATGGTTCCTGTGTCCTGATGGCTCTGCAAGCGTCCCTCTTGATCCAGTGAATTTGAATAGAAGTGGTGGTCTTGCCTGTGCTTGAAAGTGTGTCAGTACTCCTAGGATAACAGCTCTCTCCTGGCACTATTTGAGTATGGAGCCCTGTGTCACAGGATTGCTCCCTGGCCACCAAAAGAAACCAGAAGACCACTCCTCAGTCTCTCTGTCCAGGGGATTCCAGGTTGGTCCCTCTGAGTAGACAGCCTTGCGCACACTCCTGGGAGGCTAGCTTTCTCCCAGCGCTATTTGGCTATGGAGCCCTGGTGGCCCAGGCAGAGGTCTCCCACCACAGATGGAAACCAGAAGCAGATATTTATTAATAACATGCATTTGATGATATTAGCGATTAGTAAATGAGGGTGTTAGTTTGCCACAAATCTACTGAGTAAGTTCTTATAAGACAACTCCTCCTACCCCCCCACCCCCACTGCTACCTGTATTCCTTGGGTCTTGCTCTTCTCAGTTCCCTGAGGCTAGATCCATACTTCAAACCATTTTACTATATGGTTGACAATGGGAACCCAGCACACTCCTGGTAGGAGGATCTTGGTCAGAAAGAGTTGTCAAGACAAAAGTAAAACCTGGTATGCTGGCATACACATTTAATCCCAGCACTTGAGAAGCAGGGGCAGACAGATCTCTGAGTTTGAGGCAAGCCTGGTCTACATAGTGAATTCCAGCCCAGCCAGGCCTCCATACTGAGATGCTGTTTTCAAGAAAATGGCATATTTAAGCCTCATGACTCACCCTTCTGAGTTATAAGGTCATCAGGAAGGTATCATGCAGTAACTATTGAGGTGGTCTTCCCCTTAGGTTTCCTGCTCATGGACTAACTTGTATTAATTTGTTTTTTCGTTTGCATCTGTAGTAATAGGTTTCCTCATGACCTCTTTCTACACTGTCATTATTACCCTTTGTTCCCATTCATTCATTCCCCCCAACCCACTCCATGCCAATGTCCTCCTCTGCCCTCCAGCTGAACCCCTCTGTTCTCTCAATTACCCCCCTTCTTATACATATTACCCTATCCCTCGACCCCTTTAAAACATACCCCTCCAATCGTTTCTAGCTTCATGTGCTTGGAACACACATACGTAATTGCCTAGAGATACACGTGACATTTTCCTTATCCATTCATTTGATTCCATTCCCTGACCGTTATGTAATGGTGCAACTATAAACATAGCCATGCAATATCTTTGTGTGTTTGGACTTAGAGTCTTTGGGGTATATTATATATCAAAGAAGAGTCACATGACAGTTCTAGCTTCAGTGTTTGAAGAAGGACCTTCCACAGAGATTTTCATAGTAATTGCCCAAGTTCTGCTCCCTCCAACTGTGAACAAGGGTTCTTCCTTCATCATCCTCCAATCTATTGATTGATCATGGTCATTTACTTTCTTGCTGACATCAGCTTAAATTTGCACTTCCCTGATAGCTAAGGATAGTGAATACTTTTTCAGATATTAGCAGTTTGTTGAGAACAATCTAGTTGGTTAGTTAGCCCATTTATTGGTTAGATGGTTCTAGGTGGTTAATGTTACAGTTATCTGTGTATCCCAAGTGTGAACCCCATCCCATTTCTGATGCACAGTGGCAGTCTTTCTTTTTGCATTACACAGACAGTGTTTTCACTGTGGTGATGTTTTTTAAAAAGCTATGCTGTGCAGAAGCTTCTTAACTTCACCTAATTTTCTTTCTCAGTTTAGGGGATTATTGTCTGAACTACTGAAGTCCTAGTCATAAAATCCTTTCCTGTGCTTGTATCTTGTTTTCTCTCACAGACATTTCAAAGTTTCAGGTTTTACATTACTGTCTTTGACCTACTTATAATTTACTTCCACACAAGATGACAGATATGAATCTAGTTTCATTCTTATAAATGTAGATATACAGTTTTCTTAGCACCATTTATTAAAGAGGCTGCCTTTTCTCCAGTGTATAGTTTTGACAGCGTTGTCAACAATTAGACAGTTATGGCACTAGAGAGATTGCTCAGTGGTTAGAGCACTGCTTCTCTTCTAGAGGTCTTGAGTTCAATTCTCAGCACCTACATAAAGCATTTCACAACTACTCCTTACTCAAGGAAATCTGATTGCCCTCTTCTGACCACAGCAGACACTGCACTCATATGTGTGGTGTGCATGCAGGGGCACACACACGTACATGCAAATAAAAATAACTCTTTTATTAAAAAGATAATGCTTAACATTTTTCTATGAAAGTTAGTCTGCTATTACTGTGTAAGTTTATTTTCAAGTCCCCTGATCTATTTCATTGGTCTACATTTCTGCCTTTCCAGACAATGTCAAGTTGTTTTTGTCACTGTGGCTCTGTAGTATCATTTGATTTGGAGTGCTAAGTTGTCTCTGGCATTGCTCTTTCTGATAAGAATCATTTTAAATATCCCAGACCTTTTGTGTGTCCATATGAATTTTAGTTCAAGTGGCATAACTTCATTTAAGGTATGCATATGCATGGGTGGATTGTGGGTGGGTGAATGTGCACATGCATGCACTGTGTGTATGTGTAATTTAGGTAAATATTAAATGTTTCTGTATGGCTTTTTCAAGCATTCTTGGTGTTATTACTCTTCCCTTCCACTCCTCTGTATTGACTTCCTTCCTGATCCCAAAAGAAATCCTGCCTCCATATTTCCCCATTCACACTCACTTGGACCTTACTAGCCTTTCTCTAGCAGCCCCTTCCCCTGGGTCCTTTTTTACTTCCTGGTTTCTTCAGTTTTTCCAGCTTTTTTATTCCCATCTGAAGATTTGAAGGCAGCAACCCCAAGTGAGAATGTGTAACATTTGTCTTTATTTCTGTCAAATTGAAAAGTGCGAGGTACAGCATTCTTGGTTGCCAGTTATTTACTCTCAGGAACTAAGATCATCGCATGATTTCCTGATTATGAGGGTTTCTGATTAGCGATCTGATGTCATTCTGGTGGTTTCGCCTCTGTGAGTTGTTGTTTTTCTCTTAAGGCTTTTTTTTTTTTTTTCAAGACTTTATTAAGAAATTTTACTTTTAGTGTGAGGAATATGGGATGTTTGCATAAGAGTCCAGTGCCTACAGAGATTGAAAAGGACATCTGATCCCTTAGAGATTGAGTAGCAGGCAGTTGTGAGCCTGGGTGCTTGGAAACGAAACTCAGGTTCTCTCAGAAGCAGTTCACACACCACTGCTGTGACACACACTTTACCACTGCACCATCTCTCTAAGCTTCCCATTACCACTTTAAATGTAGTTTCTTAGCTTTGTATTTTTGACATGTTGACTATATGGTATGTCATAGTTCTCTGGTCATATCTATTGGGTGTTGTAAATGCTATTTCCTTCTCTAGATTTGGAGATTTTTTTTCCACTTTAATTTTCACTGACTAGATTATCTGTGCCTTCAATTTATCTCAGTCCTTCCTTCTGTCACACATGTTAATCTCTGTGTCCTGATCATCCCCCACAGGCTGAGGATGTTGTGGTCACAAATATTTATTGCTGTTTGAATGCAGGGCTTCGTCTTTCCTCTCCTGCATCCCTGTCATTTTGAGTCTTTGGGAAAGGCTTTCCATTGGATTTTTATTTTATTCATTGAGCTTTCACTTCCAGCTTTTAAAAAAAATCTTCCAATATCTTTTTCCTTTTTTCATACAAATGTTCATTTTCTTCATGAATTTTCCTCCTGTGTTATGACTTTCCTCTCTAGGATCCCCATTGAATTAAGCGGCCTATTTGGATGTTCATTTAAAGGTTTTGAAACCTTCCACTAGCGTTCCATTTATTTGGGTATCTTTGAGTCCCATAGTTGAGGAATTGTGTAATGATAGAGGAGTTGTATTGTCCTGTTTTTCATATTTCTTAGATTTCTGTCTAGCAATTTATGCATATCTCTTTGTGCTTGTGTCAGGGAACTTTCCTTCATACTGAGCTCTTGAAGGCTCAATCCCCAGCAACACTCAGCCAGGAGAAAATTAATACAGCAACAGCACCTCAGCATGCAAGGTCTAGAAATATACTTTAGTTACAGTCCATCAATGACCAAGGATCTGGAAATGTCAATAGCATGAGCTATGGAGTAAAAAATAATTCAGAGTCGATATGAAAATAGTAATGAATGTGATTAAGGGGGACATGGGGGGAGGAGGAGAGAAGGGAGAAGCTTGATGGATCAGATGAAAAAGGGGGAGCAGGAAGAATTTTTATAACTAGGAGAAGAGAGAGCTGTGAACCAAAACAAAAGAAATTTAAAAGCATTACTTTTTAAAGGCTTGTAAGGTAACTCAAACTATGACTCAATATAGAAAAGGAGAGGGGAAGGAAACAAGGGAGGCACAAAAGTGCAAATAAATAAGAAAACACATAAATAAAAATTAGATTGATGATGGGCTGGAGAGATGACTCAGTGGTTAAGAACAATGATTGCTCTACCAGACGTCCTGAGTTCAATTCCCAGCAACCACATGGTGGCTCTCAACCATCTGTAATGCGATCTGATCCCCTCTTCTGGTGTGTCTGAAGACAGTGACAATGTACTCACATACGTAAAATAAATAAATCTTTTTAAAAATTAGATTGATGTAAATTTAATACAACACACTAAATAAGAAACTGGGCTAAATATATAAAAAAGCAAAGGGGTGAGTATCAGGGTAGCTTCTTTCTAGGCCTTCAAATTGGGAATGCAAGTGTGTGTAGAGGGGACCAGTTAAACTGTGACCTTTCACCTGTCCTGTGGGACAAGTGTCTGATGTTCCTCCGAGCTTTCTTCAGAGGGAAGCATTCTCCTTCCTTGCATATCACAAGGATATGCAAGGAACATATCACACATTAGGCTTAATGTGTGCCACATTTAGGTTTGCACGATATGGACTAGGTATGTTCTACCATCCTAGAGTGGCAGGGAAAATTTTACCTGGGGAAAGCAGGCTCTCCCAGATTTATTGAGAAGCAACAAGAGCAGAGGACCTGCTTTCATATTTTTGAAACTTGAAAGATTGGTGCTCTACAAAACAGGTGGTTTCATAATTTGATCTAACCCCTGACTCGCACTCAGTTATTATCAAACTGAAGGGTAACTCTGAGTGGGCAAGACTTTTTCTCTATTCGTGCACAATCCCCTGACCTAGCCCCCTGCAAAGCGTCTGAGCCTTCTTTCACCCAAGGATATATATAGCTCAGTCTTTAACATGAAATTCACTCTCAATAGGACGTTTGGCTGCTGCCCTCCTAGTTGCAGTGTGGCAAAATGGGATTTATCTTTATTGCTAATCTATCTGCTGGAGGAGTTTTCTGTCTCACCAAAATCCACTGAGTTTGACTCTCATGTGGGAGTGTCTTGGGGGGATAACTCGTAGCTTCCATCTGTCTTACCTTTCAGAAGTGGCGTCTTAGTCTCCTCCCTCTACCAGATTGTGTCACCTGCCTCTCCTGCACCCCTCATCTTGATTCCTTTCACTTTCATTGTGATTTCCTAAGCTTTTCCTCTATCTGTCTTTATCCTTGCTTTTATTCTCTCCTTCACAGACTCCCACAGAGACAACCTGTAATCTGCCATCTTACCTGAAAGTCCACAGCTCACCTTTCTATCATCCCTTCCTTCTTTCTATTACCACTGGGATACTGTCTGTATATCATGTGCCATGATAGATGATAAAACGATGTTCAGAGAGATATGCCCAAGGCCACAGAGCTAGTAATTGATACACCCAGGCACGTAAAATCTGGCCTCTCTACTTCCCAAACCTGTGCCCTTAACCATCATAGTCCATCACAGGACATGCAGGTCCCTCACTCACGAGGCCATGTTCCCTGCCTGCAGTGCTACGTCAACCTGCTGTTCTGGTACCAGTTCTTCTGTGGTTTCTCTGGCTCCACCATGATCGATTATTGGCAGATGATATTCTTCAATCTCTTCTTCACGTCCTTGCCACCCATCATCTTCGGAATCCTTGATAAAGATGTCTCTGCAGAAACACTCCTGGCATTGCCTGAGTTGTACAAGAGTGGCCAGAACTCTGAGGTGAGGAACTCCAGAAGGCATGGGGATATAGCTTCAGATTCTCTCTGACCTCTGCATGTCAGAGAAAGAGTATTGTGCTACTAGTCGCTTCCCTCGTGGGTGACTTTGGGTGACTCTGGCCTGTTTCAAACTTGCTGCTAAGAATGTTAGATAAGACAAGTATATTTTAATAACATCACAATTATATCACATCAACTGCCATAACTAAAGTGTGGAGTGCATATGATAAGATCCCACCCCTCCAGGCTGTAAAATGCTGCAATTAAACCTCTAAGACCAGTTATAAGTCACTTTCTGTTCCTCTAACAAAACACCAAGGGCTGAATACTACTACTAAAGATTTTTATTTAGTGCATAGTTTTGATGCTAAAAGTCTGAGATCAGGAAGTGCTGTCTGTTCAGCCTTTTAAGTGAGGGTGTCCTCAGCTCCATCACAGCAGGATGGTGGCATCATGGTGGGAGCATATGTGAGAAGAAGAGATCACACGGTGTGACAGGAAACTAGTGAAATTCCTAGGTCAGGATCATTTTAACAACCCATTCTCATGGGAACTAACTTACTCTGAAAAGCCAGCATTAATCCAGAAAGCACCTTCCTTCAGTGACTGAACCACTTCCCACTAGGCAACATGTCTTAAACAGCACCACACTGAGGACCAAGCTTCTACTTGGGAGCCCTTGAGGATACACTCAAATCATGTCCAAACCATTGCTCCTGGTTTGGGGGAGTCGCTATGACTAACAGCTAATTTTCTCCTCACTAGTAAGGCACAGAGTGAATGCTTCTATTTCACTCTAAGGAAGGCAGAACTAGACCTCAAGATTATACAGAGTGTAGAACTAGCTTAATCAAACTTCAGAAGGCTTAGGAAGTCATTGTGTAGGTTTCTAAAAAGGCCATAGGGAAGCTCTGAATAACTTGAAGGCATAACCCAAATAGTGAGACTAGCCAAGGCACAGACAAGGAAGCTACACAGAAGAGATGGGAGCAACATTGGCTGCCTCCAAGGGAGTTGTAAGGAGAGAGCTTTGAAACACCTGAAAGTCCACTACTTACCCTGGCACCTGGTGTGAAGAAAAGCAAAGCCAAAGGTGGTAGCTTAGAGCCATTCATTATTTGTGTGAACAGTCAAAGAATCAAACCGAGTCCTAACCCAAAGACAGAGGGGAACAATACAGCAGCCCAAGCAGCCAAGATAAAGAAGAAGGGGAGAAGGTATAGCCCATTCTCAGGCTCTTCAAATTTTACCCTCCCCACAGCCATGCTGGCTACATAATGTAGTCCTTAAGTATCTCAGTATCTCTCTCTCTCTCTCTCTCTCTCTCTCTCTCTCAGCCAGGCAGTGGTGGTGCACAACTTTAATCCCAGCACTTGGGAGACAGAGGCAGGTGGATTTCTGAGTTCGAGGCCAGCCTGGTCTACAGAGTGAGTTCCAGGACAGTCAGGGCTATACAGAGAAACCCTGTCTCAAAAAAAAAAAAGCCTCTCTCTCTCTCTCTCTCTCTCTCTCTCTCTCTCTCTCTCTCTCTCTCTCTCTCTCTCTCTCTCTCTCTCACACACACACACACACACACACACACACTTATCATCATCATCAAGAAGAGAGAAGAGAAGGTACAAGATGAGAAATATTGTTTCTAAAAGGGTTGATCTCTGACTTTTGGGAACATTAATCCTGGTCTATGAATGACCTCACCATCACAGATGGCACTTAGTGACTTCAGAATAGCAGTACTAGTGACAGGGCTAATGTATGTCATTGACAGTGGCTCTGGCAGCACTTCCTAGATCCCAAAGCGCAGTTGCATTTAGTGCCCTTCAACTCCATATTTTATGGGAAAAGAAAGCAGTTCTCAGAGCAGGTTCATAATTTCCACAAAATTATATGTATGTGGCAGAGCTAGAACTATATTATTTTGTTCTAGCTAAGATGACAAGTATCCAAAGTATCTTATTGCCAAGACCAGCCACACACAAGGATGATGCTCACAAAGACCAGAGACTTGCCAGGGTGCTGAGTTGTTGATGTGTTCTTACCTGCAGTGCTACAACCTGCCAACGTTCTGGGTTTCCATGGCTGATGCGTTCTACCAGAGCCTCGTCTGTTTCTTTATCCCTTACCTGGTAAGTCATATAGTCCCATCCTAGACATACAAGTCACATGTAAAACTGGTCTTAGTTATACAAAATCAAGACCAATAGTGTCTTTTTTACACCCATCATGGCAGAGACTGAAAATTACTAGCTGAGTGCATCCAACCCAAAGTGCTTGAGAATATAGAACAATTTATGCAAAGCTTCATTTCTGATAGCTCTTGAAAATCCAAATATTGTCATTATACTGGGAAATTGTGGGAAAACAGTTCGGAGTTGGTTCATGGCCCTGCTTAGATATGGGATTGTATTGTCAGAAACCATGTTGTCTGACTTCCTCTAATCTCTCACTTTACTGTAGTGGCCCTTTCTCTGTGCTCTATACTATCACCATGAAATTAGAGCATGTCTGTAATTCCCCTGCCTTCTAAAGTGACTATGAAGGTGCCTAGCCTCTCAAAGAGAGGATACACCTTTGAGCAAGATCCATTCTATGCTTCTTAGCCTCTATAGTTCCTGCCCTAGAGCTAAAAGCATTTATTTTAGTTAAGGTTCCTATTGCTGTGATAAAACACCATGACCAAAATTAACTTGAAGAAGAAAGGGTTAATTCAGCTTGACAGTTCTACATACATTACTGAGGGAAGTCAGGCAGGAACTATAGGCAGAAACCTAAAGGCATGAACTGAAGCTGAGACCACAGAGGAATGCCGCTCAGAGGTTTGTTCTCCATTACTTGATCAGCTTGCTTGCTTATAGCACCCTCTAATATCAAAAATTAATCAAGATAATACCTTACAGACTTGCCTAAAGGCCAATCTTAGGAAGGCATTTTCCCAATTAAGATTCTCTCTTCCCAGATTATCTAGGTTCATGTCATGTTCACAAAAACCATCACACTGGCCACTCTTAGACTTGCCCTCTGTGTAAACGAGCATTTCCTTTATCAAACTCCAGTCTCAGCTGATCAAACTTCATCTATACTCCCGGGGTGTCTAGTCCTTACAGCACTCTTTCATCCTCTTAAAGTATATGACCATCTGCCCTACCTAAAAGACCACAAACTTCTTGAAGGCAGACATGAATACCCTCAACAATTATGCCATGCCTGGGAAATGTTCAAGAAAGCCTTTGTGCACCATTCCACCATGGCTTTCCGCTTTGACCAAAGCAAACATGTTCTTAAGCAATTTAATAACATCTACTCATTTCTTACCTCTCAGTTCCTTGAATCAACCCCATCTTTTCCCCTTTTGCTTCACCATGTTCCCTCCCCTCCTTTGACTCCTGGCTTCATTGTATTGAATGCATAACCTTAAATCCGTGCATGCCCTGATATGCCTACTTGACAGTGTCTGTTTGTTCTTCCTCCTTAGACCTACCAAGGTTCAGATATAGATGTCTTTACTTTTGGAACACCAATCAACACCATCTCCCTTACCACCATCCTCTTGCACCAAGCAATGGAAATGAAGACATGGGTAAGGACCCCACAGGCCATTTAGCTTAAAACTCATATTCTTGTTCATTGACTGCACTCAGATATCTGAGTTATCTTACTATATATAGCTGATTTGGCTCAATAAATTGATTAGTTTCTCACTGTGCCCTTGTAGAGCAGTGGAAATGGCATTGTTGGCCTCAGTATCCAGCCATGCTGACAACACAAACAAACATAAAGCAATGAAACAGCTGCAAAGCCAGAGAGATACTGATGAAAAATTCAGGGGCACTGCAGAGAGAGAAAAGGCTAGCCTAAGTACAGCTGAGCTCTATTGCCCATTTAACTTATTTACCACATAGCAAGCATTCACAAATATCCTATTTCGGTGTCTTAAATCATAAAAGACAGGGTGAGGAGGTGACTCAATCAGTAAGGTGAGGGTCTGGGTTTGATACCCAGCAAGCACATTAAAACCAGATATGGTATTGTGTACCTGTAATCCTAGTGCCAGAAAAAAATGGAGATAGGAAGATTTTTACTGCAAACGGTTGGCTGGCTAGCCAGTCTAGCAGAATCAGTAATCCCTATGTTCAACAAAAGACCCTGTCCCAAAAGATAAGATGGAGTTGGAGGAAAACAAACACCAAAATCAATCTCTAGCTTATAGATAGATAGATGATAAGGAGAGAGCACTCTCACTGAGTTTCTCTAATCAATAACTCTAAAGAGCTCAAAGTCATATGCCCAGTATTAATTAGCATGATTTCCATACATTACCTCATTTAAATTCACTATGCCCTTGGTGTTAGATTCTTTTTTATATTCCCATTTTACAGATTTAGGAACAGATGTAACAAGATTAAGAAACTGGCTCCATGCCATTCAAAGGAGAAGTGAGTTTGGAGCCCTAGCACCCTGATCCTTGTGCTTTTGCTAATGATACAGACATAAGACTTAGTGGCATATGGAGATAACAATGAAGAAAGATCTACCCATATTCATGTGAAAATGACTGCTTCTGAAAGCACATGTACTAAAAACTCTAAAATGCTCCTAAGCAGACTCAACGCATGCCTACATCATACAATGAAACTTTCCCCTCCCCTACCACCATCACAGGCTATAGTCAGTGGTCAATAAGAGGCACCAAGAAAACCTCTGGGTCTAAGAGGTCTCACTGTGGAAATCTTGTTCTCTTATGTGTGCCAGTGACAACAGAACAAAATGATAAGCCTAGCTGTGCCTCTTTTAGTGTAAGTTCATGGTAGGTTTCTATATGGGCCATTATCAGTACCAGAAGAGGCAACAACATATTGGAGAAGAGATCAGGTACAGCATGCTTTCTAGGAGGTAGGACACAAATATGCCAGAGGAGAGTCTGGATCTTCTATAGTAGGGGAATCTAGAGCTTCATTTATTGCTAGTCCAATAATATTTACCCTACAAAATAAGCTATGGGAAATATGGTATTGACAAGCTCCTGGAGTATAGTTACATCAAAAACAGTGAGAGAAGGGTATAAGACCCAAAAACATAACTTTGATATTGGGAACTGAGCCCAGCTTGGGAAACTTTTAAAACTCCCCAAAATGAAAAAAAAATAGCATTGAAATTGAAGGTACAATCTGTGGAACCCATTCTAGATCAGATAGCATGGGAAGAGAGAGGAGGGGGAGACAGAGACAGAGAAAACTACATTGGGAAGTAAAATGGAAAACTCATCTAGAATGACACACAAGTATTAAAAAATTATGAAAAGGAAAGGTGGCTGGAAAACAGTGGCTCAGTGTCCACACCGAAAGACTCCCAAGGTGATTAGAAGAGGAAAGAGTAAATAAGCAATATTTACCCCTTGAAGAACTAAACATCCAGAATTACAATTAGTCAAAATAGATCTGGCTATACCACTTAAATGTGAATAGTAAAACTGTACAAAACCAAAAAAGACACAGAGATGGTCCCAAAATCTACTAGTGATTAGGGGCTGGTCCAATGTAATTCCTACTAGAGCTTGCCCAGAGGACCAGTAGTTAGTGAAACCAAAGTGCAAGCTGCTCAAAAACAAAGGCTTAACTCAAATCAGAGACCTGAGGGGGAGTAACTGAAGTAGCTCTGTGTGTGCATGGCCCATTAATGGATATAATTAATCCTTACTTATTTTGCTTTTTGAAATTAATGGCATTTTCAAGTAAACTATGAAGTTTATAATTCACTTTTTAAAAAAAATAATGTATTTAATTTGTCAAGAACACTCAAAAACAATAGGTACGTGATTTAGCAAAGAAAATAAATATATTAACTGCATTTTTTTTCCATAGGAATCCTTAATTTTTAGTATGCTTAACTTCAGCTTAATCACTAAAGAAAATCATGATGAATAACCTCTTGCTCAGTGACTAAAAAACCATGACATAGGGTTTTCTTTAAGAGAGTGGCTGCTGGTAAGTCAAAAAAATCAGTATGAGGATAAATGTGAGTTCCACAGAACTCCAGTGAAGCTACACTCAAGAAAAGCTGACTGGGGGTGGAGGGTATACAAAATCCACAGTAGGGATGAAGATGATGATGGTGGTGGTGGTGATGATGGTATTCAAGCTTAAAGGTTACTAAAACATATTCAAGATCAGCTCAACAAATAAAAACAGCTAAATCTTGTCCCCCAATACACCAGCTCCAGAGGATTATAAAGTGAGTTTGACCAAGCTTAACACACCATTTCTATCATTTACTTTTTTTTTTTTTTTATGGACTAGAAAAATAAAAGAGATTTGTCTTAGACTACTTATGCTAATATAACAAAATATCTGTTCACAAACAAAAGTTGTAACGATAGGACTTTCAGACTTCTAGAAGACTTGAAGTCCAAGATGGAGGCACAGACAGCTACCATTAAGGACAGGAAGCTGGGAGGGACTATTGTCTAATTGGGAAGGAGCCAAAACTGGATGCTGCCATTCTTATAATGGCAGAATGTTTTCCCTCCAGCCTCTTTTATAAATCCATTCTTTGCCCAGAACCTTTGTGGTTCAATTGCTTCCCCAAAACATCCTACCTCCTCTGGTCATATGTAGAGCCTTAGGTGCCGCCATAGGGGCCTTCATTCAAATGACAGTTATACATATTCCACAGCTAGAGTGATTCTGAAGCCACACAACCACAGGCAGTCCAAAGATAAAAAAAATCATGTAACTCAAACTTCCCAGCAGTATGGTAAAGGTGAAGAAGTATGACTTCCTTATCCTATTAGCAGACTATAAACTGATAAGAGACTCTAGAGCAGCAGAGTTCTCAAACTGTGGGTCATGACTCCTTTGCAGGGCGAATGCCCCTTACACAGAAGTCACCTAAGACCATTGGAAAACACAGATATTTATATTATGATTCATAACAGCAGCAAAATCATAGGTATGAAGTAACAACTAAAATAATTGTATGGTTGGGGGTCACCACACCATGAGAAACCGTATGAACAGGTCACAGCATTAGGAAAGTTGAAAACGACTGCCCTAGAGGGTGATTTTTAAAACAATCAGAAGAGTTTAAAGTACCCACGGGCTGTGAAAGAATTTTACTCCTAAGTGTGTACCTTACAAATAACAATAATAACAAACAAATGTGTGTAAGGAAACATACAAAATATTTGCTACAGCATTGTTTTTAAGTTTAGATATGTATATTGTGTGTATATATCCATGTTTGTATGTGCATATACATACATACATACATACAAAGAGCCTAAACGTTCATCAATAGTAAAACACACAGTGCTATTTTTGTACAATCAAACACATGTAGTCCCAATTTAGCAATAGTTAAGCTTACATCTCTGGGGCTTTTTTGTTTGTTTGTTTTACCGTGGTACCAACACCGCACAAATGGATTAAAAGCTGTATTTCAAATGTTGAACTTAGCTCTTTTCCTGAGCTGTCACCATGTGGTGGGATCTTCTCCTAAGGCAGCTGTGGAGCTAAGCCAGCAAGCTCCACTCAGCTTTGTAATCACAATGACAAACAACCCATTCTCTGTGCTATACTGCTAGGCTGGGTGCTCAGAGAGTTAGGTATGGTCAGAAGCATTTATACCATATACTATTTTCTACTTACAGCAGGTTTATAAGGCATAACTCTGTCATGAGTCAAGAAGCTTCTGTAGTTAAAGTGAACAAGCTAGAAACATAACATCTGTGTACACATAGTTCTCAAGTAGAATGTTGAGTAAAACAAAAATGCAGAGTTATCTTAAGTCTGCCTGAGGCTCATAACAAATGCTGTAGAAAATGGGGCTTAAACAGGAAAAAAGTTATATATTACCATTCTCAAGTTTAAAAGTCCAAAGTCAGCATCCTGGCCCAGGAATTGTCTGGGGTAAAGTCTTCATCCCAGGTTGTAGACAGTTGCCTTTTTTCTTACACACCCCTGGATGAAAGAAAAAGAAATATATTCTTTCTTTTCTGTTTCTTCCTATGAGAGCACTAAGTCCATTAATGGGGGGCGTATAAAATACCTCCAACAGTCTCATATTCAGATGAGAACTACAGCTTCATTATATGGATTGGTAAGTAGGCATAAACATCCAATCCATAAGTAAAAAGGATTCCTATAGATGATGACGTAAGAATTCATCCATAAACACGGGTGTGTAAACATATAGAAGACTTTCCTTAAAATGGTGTACACTGAAATTTAAGCTCAAGAAAAAAAAAAGGCAGGGCATTTACCAAGAGATGTGTTGTTACCTTAATTTTATCTTAGTATGCTTGAAATGTTCATCTCAAATTCTACTGTCTAGGATGCTCTTAATGATTACATGTTTTTTAAAACAGAATTTTACAAGTTGAGTCAGTTTTCACAGCCCAGCTAGGTAGAGCTTGCTCCATTAAGCTGCTCATTTTGTGAGTGTTTGGTTTGTGTATGCTTCTTCAAGCATACACAATGCTTTAAAGCAAAGGTTAACTAAGCTGTGGGCATTTTGCCACCCATAACCTAATTTTATAACCTCCAACAGCATCTTCTTTGTCCCCTCTACAGACTGTCCTCCATGGCCTTGTCCTCTTTGGCAGCTTCTTGATGTATTTCGTGGTTTCCCTGATATACAACGCCACGTGTGTCACCTGCAACAACCCCACCAATCCCTACTGGGTGATGGAAAGGCAGCTCTCAGACCCCACGTTCTACCTCATCTGCCTTCTCACACCGGTTGTGGCTCTGCTACCAAGGTTTGAGCTCTTGGGCAATGTTCTTTAAAATTTCCAGTCTTCCCTAAGTCCACATACTGCAAATGTATTCTGTGAAGAAACTCCTGGCAAAGTCAACTTAAGGATAGAGGGCTTTGTTTCAGCTCACAATTTGAAGATAGTCTATCATGGAGCCTGTCACATTGCTCCCATGCTCAGAAAGCAGAGAGACATGACTATTGGTTCTCAGCTTATTTTCTCTGCAAAGCCCAGGACCTCAGCCCACAGTAAAAGTGGTTCTTCCCTCCTCTGCTAAGCCTTTCTAGAAACACACACACAAATATGCCCAGAGGTGTGTCTCCATAAAGCCCCTAAATCAGTCAAGTTCGCTGGAGCCTTGAGTTCGTTGTCTAGGGGTGAGGTGCTAGGATAAAAGAACAATAACCAGAGGGTAAATAACATGGACTCAGGTCCCAGGTCAGCCATAGAGAAGCAAAATGGCCTTCGTTGTGACATATGTAATACGGGAGTGATCATTTTACCTCCCTGGCTTATAAATTTTGTTGTGTGGTAAGGGAGCATTTTTTTCAAGCTCTATAATCTTTTTCTATTAGTCGGGGAGTCTTGTACTTCAGTGCCCGGAGGAAAGGCAGCAGTCCCAGCAAGCCACATGCAATGCATACACAGAGACAAGGAACTTCTTGTCATCCCAGGAAAGAATTGTGAAGCAGAACTTCAGGTTTCTCTCAGAAATTTTAATTTTTTCATGAAGTATCATTGTATCATCGCTTAAGTTTAAAACACATGTGTAACATTTTTAAAGGCTCTTTTTCCTGATAAATCATTCATAGTCGCATACTATTTCTTGATGCTTTCACATCAAGAAATATTGCTTTCACATTTTCAAAGAAAACACCAGCAATAATAGTGCTTCTCTGTGGAGCTCATGTTGAATACACACCGTATAGCCTCAAAGCTAGAAAGAAATGCATAAGCCCAGTGTCCTTCATTAGAAAAATGATTGGAGCCAGAGTCTTACAAGGCTGAAGTAGCAGCTAAGGAAAAGCCAGTGAAACATGTGCACAGACTGTGCCACACATGGAGAGAACAGATGGGCATCAGGTTGCTGAACAGACGAGGGATGAGTTAGGGAAACATTCGCACACATGTACTTGCTAGTGACCATGGTATACAGGCCAGAGCTTCCCTTACATTGTGAACCCAGCACTGAATTTTTATTTAATTCTGTTTACTGAGGTCAAAGGAATTCCTTCTGATAATGAAGGGATTATTTTACTAGTTGTAAGGACAAGTTTGGCATAACTCTTGCTTGTTTATATAAATCCACATGATAGAATGTTTGCTGTAGAAAACTGTTCCTGGCTTAAAGTTGAAAGTCACATTTCTCTTGGTGGGATTGCTACTCCTCCGCAGTCTTGTGATAATAAACCATTAACCGTAGTCTAGTTAATCCACCCAGGTCAAAGGGACATTACAAATTCCCTTCAACTAGAGCATGGATGGATGCAAACTATTTTACAGATTTAAAAACAAAAAAAACATACCAAGCTTAAGCCCTAATGTATCCTCTTAGTCCTTTTAATTAGTTGTAGCAAATTGTAACAGTCTTTGGGCCCTCTGCCCTTGACTTTTGGGGGTTTTTTGGTTTGGTTTTGGTTTTTTGCAGGTTGTATATATGAATTTATGGAGATATATATGAAAAATATATACACACACAGAGATATATATGAAAAATGAAGCCATGAACTTGAAAGAGATCAAGGAAGGGTATACGGGACAGTTTGAGGGAGGGAAGAGACAGGGGAAATTATACACTCTCATAAAAATGAAACAACTAATTCTGACCTAGAATATAGGTCAGATGGGCTAGAGAGGTGGTTCAACATGACCTATGCTTGATCTCTTCCAACCTCCCATTCTTTCCTTTGCCACTCACACCCTACAGTGAGTGACAAGCCTTCATCCCAGGCTCTCGGGCCTCCGAATTTTATACTTTCTCCAAGCATACAAAACTCACTGTTCTGAACTGAAAAGCCTTTCACAGATGCTTCCCAACACAGGCCTCTCCTTGATTCCAGCTGCATTTCTCTGGCTCACTCATCAACTGCACACAGTCTAACAAAAGCAGAGAGCACCTATAACTTTACTCACGGTTCACCCTCCAAAACTACTCTTCAGAGTTCCCTTCAGCGAATGCCAGGGCCCAGATTGCCCTCTAGCCGTTATCCTTGGCATCCCTTGGGGCTGCATATCCATAATTTACACAGCAACAAGTCAACACTTCTACCTGTGGTATCTTTCTCAGATACATCATTTCTACAGCTGCCCTCATAAACAGGCTACTTCCCTGACACTTCAAATTTTACAATTTGTTTCCTCTTGGGACTTTTCTCACTATCTAAGTCTGGTCTAGTCATGCATTTTTCAGCCAACAAAAGCTTCCCTGGGCCTTTATAATAAAATACAAAATGCAAACCATAGCCCACAGTCCTTGCCTGCTCTAGTCATCCTCTCTTCATCTAAGATCTGTCACTTTCACACTTCAGCTAGTTTGCCTGGGTTTGGTGTCTCAAACCCCAGCCCTCCCCTGAGCTTGACTGTACAAAACCTCAGTCATCTGCCCCACCACTTCTTCGAGGATGGGTCTTCAGATGAGACCAAGTATTTAAGCCTTCTCTCTATCAGCAACTGCACTCTCATGCAACAGGAAAGTAGGAAAGTCTCTTTTGCCCAAAGCTTAATCCTATAGGACCTGACTCCTGTGGGAATTCTACACATACTTTATTACTGGAGGGTGGAGGAGAGAGGTGGTGTTCTGGGGGAGAGATTTAGACTAGGAAAACTTCAGTCTCCAGACAAGAAATCAAATCTTTCCTGAAGATATACTTGGCCCCCTATTTACTCACTGGTAAAATCTACTCCAGTCTTGAGAAAACTCTTGGCCCCTGTGGCTTTACCAAGCAACTCCAAAATACAACAGAATAATGAAAGACTCACTCTTAAGAAGCTTTCAAATTAACATTCTAAATGTCTTCCAGGCCAGGTGGGCTGCTTCTCAGAAAAGACTTAGAAAAGGGAATGTGGGTGGCCTGTGACACAAGACAACACATAGTTAACATTCTCACCCTTCCACTTGGATAAATTTGGATCCAGGAGATGAATTTAGAGTCTCCCACAGGCTACATGCAGCTTGGCAGGAAGAAGACAAGTCAGGGTGAGCTGTAGACTTCTCAGGAGACTTTGGCAATCTCTCCTCAGCACCTAGGGGTGCCAGTTTCCTTACTGGATAAAGACTAATTATATAAATCAAGTTCCATAAAAATACTGATGTATGTACAGGAAACAAGAGACTAGCCTGTAGATCGACAGTACTTGGGTCTGACTGTAACTTGGCATCGGGCAAACTGCTAGATTAGTTTGTATCCAAAAGGAATCCAAAGTATAGTTATGCATTGTACAGACACACTCAGAAATGAGAGCCACAGCATCAGACAATTTCGTTATAGTACAAACATCACAAAATACACTCACATAAGTTGGCAATGTCCCCAGGTGATGACAGACAGAAAGAGCCTCATGTACCTCAACTGGATTTTTTGAAAGAATTTCGTCAGTACTCAGCAAAGCACTTCGAGCAGTCGTGGTACAGAATAAGCATTAACTTGTTGTGTGTTGTTGGTGTTATCATGCTTCCTCTGCATCACCAGAGGCAGCCACCCTCAGCTTTGAGAGGGGTCACTCAGAGTTCAATAAACACAATCTCTGGAAAGTTAAATCCTAAGACCCCTTTCAATGCTGAAATTTTAAGAAGTCGACAACTGATAAGGAAAGCATCAGCTCAGAACCCCCAAGACCAAGTTCTCAGCACAAAGGAGATTTGTTTGCCCCAGAGGGACAGAGGGCAGGGAATAACAGACAAAGACAGGAAATGGAGAATGGGGAAGGGAAGGGGGAAATATTTGTTCTGGAGTGGGACAAAGGACTGCCTCTGGATAGAGAGGAAACAGACTTAGGGCATAGGAAAATGGTGGTTTATAAACATACAAGGGGAAATTCTGACTTAGGATGGGGTATTTAATTTTAATTGGGCATGTTAATTAGATGAGCCAAAGGAAGCTTTTGATTGCTGGACTTTAATACTTTGATAGCTGGGCGTTGGTAGTCAGCCTCAAACGGAGGAAGTGGCCAAATAAGAAACAAACCTTAGTGGCTAGCTTTAGTAATGAAATCTGATGAGTTTTAGCAAGGCCAAAGGAATGTGGGAGAAGGCCAAGGCCTGCCAGAGCCAGGCTCACCATGTTCTAGCCAGCCAGAATCCTTTGTTTAGTCTCCAAAAATTGCTGAAGGAAGACTCCAGACTCAGATAGTATGCAAAGACAAAGAGCATTTATTCTGCAGAAATTATCAGCATCCGGAGTCAGCCATTCTCTGAAACGGTGACCCCACACAAAGGTGGGCAGGCTTTCTAATAGGGAACTAGGGGAACTCTCTAGAAGGATTATGTAATCTCTAATGTGATTGGTAGAGGCCAAAGCACTGACATTAGTATAACTTTGATTAGCTACTATGTTAGTTTTTCTATATTTAGAGAGTGGGTTAGGTAATCTAAAATTGTACTGGAGGGTACTGAGGAGGTCACAGGGGTCAACTACTGATTGATTTGTGCTAGGTGGTCAGTAGTCTGTATTCCTTTGTCATGAATGTTTAACTATAGGATGAGATAGGACTTCCTAACACAGATGACCCATCCTGGGATAAGATATTTCCCCATCTTTGTAGTTATCCCCAGGCTATCCTTTAGGAAGGGGTTTTATGACCTTATTTTGGATTTTGTGGTCTGTCCCTGGAGCTGGTGTCTTATGGCCTAGTTTTGGGAACTTATGGTTTGTTCCTAGAGCTGATACCTTAGGACCTTCTTTTTTCAGTTCAGACCCAGTTCTTAAGTAGAGATAAATGAGGTTTATGTTGTCCTTTTACCTTTAGCAACAATTCAAAAACTGTTCCTTTTTTTCCCTTTTACTGTCTACTAGGTATTTTCTCCTGTCTCTACAAGGGACATATGGCAAGTCTCCAATCTCAAAGGCTCAGAAACTTGACAAGCTGCCCATAGACAAAAGAAACCTTGAAATTCAGAACTGGAGAAGCCAACAAAGGCCTGCCCCTGCCCCTGCCCCTGCCCCTGCCCCTGCCCCTGCCTCTGCCTCTGCCTCAGCTCCTGCTACCAGCACTGTCCACACTGGGCCCCCATGCCATCCAGTAACTCCTGAAGCACAGCAGGACTTCAGAGCCAGTACCTCAAAGAACCCTAGCCCTCCCAGACAGAAGCTTGAAGACTGGGTTCTCCAGGGTCCAAGATGCAGCAGAGAGCATTCTAGGGATGACACCTGCTCAAGAGATACCTTGGCTAAACTTTTTTCTGGGGAATGCCTTCTGGACCCAAACAGGACAGTGGCTCCCACGGCCTATTCCAGGGGTCAGAAGGATGTGTCTCGACATTCAAGCAAAGGCAGCCATCGCCGATCTCAGAGTTCACTGACCATATGAGGGGCTACAAAAATCATAGATGGATACAAACTCAGAAGAAACCATCCAATCACTGAGCAAGCAACCCAGTCCCCTTTCCTCTCTGTAGAGGAATGACTGACAGTTTTATCAATTCAGCAGGCTTGACTGCCTTCAGGAAATGCTGGCCACAAAGGGTTTGAGGAAAACTTAACTGTCAGGACAGTTGACTCTGGCTTTATTTCTGCTGCCAAGAAGCACATCTTGAAAACAATAGTCTGGATGCAGATATGGTTTTGTTGCATTGTGTTCTCATAACCCATGCACGTCCTTATGCCCTTCTAAGTAAAACCTATGACTCAGGGCAGTAAGTATCCACGACTCCAACCAGTATTATAGACCATGGGAATGTATCAGAAAGTGGAAGTTACTAGGTTTGTCAAACCATCACTTCACCCCAAGAGCTCAAGTTTCAGAAGAAACCTGCACACAGAAGGACTTCATCTCAAGATCACTACAATACCCTCACTTCCGTGCACAGAGCTGGGTCTGCTTCTTTTGTCTACTCCATTGGTTCTCAGCCTTCCTAATGATGCAAGCCTTTAATACATTTCTTCACATTCCGGTTACCCCCCCTCCAACCAATTGTTTTGTTGCTACTTCATAACTGTAATTTTGTTACTGTTATGAATCGTAAGGTAAATCTGATATGCAACCCACAGGTTGAGAACCACTGCTCTAAGCCAAAGATGAAAACGGGATTTACATGCAGTACAACAGATACTGCCAAAGGCTGTGGGGTTGCAACTCATGTAAGTAGCAGGAAGAACACACATACTAAAGGTTTTCCACTAATGGACTACATGCCCAACCATCTAAGGAGTCTTCCAAAAAGATATGAGATTCTCCTTATCAAACTACTTAGTTGTTTTAAATAAAACTACCCATGCTCATTCAACACTTTCAATGGGAAAAATCAGAGATGAGATCTTGACACAGCTTCACTCAGGAAGAGACTCATGACAGAGCAACTATGAATGCAAAGTGACATCTTCAGGTTTAAAACCTACACAAATCAGCTTATTCAAGAATGCCATAGCCATTGCTGACCCATGATTCAGCTAAGGTAAGCAGTCATGGTGTAAGAATTATATGTACTTCATATTCCTGTAGATTGTAAATGATAAAAATGAGAACTCAGGTAATTCTCTAAAAGGCTGTCAAGAGAATCTAGGTCTGCTATGGCTTATTCCAAGTCTTCAGAGTTAAGTCAAAGAGTGTTTTTTGCCCCAGTCTCCCTAAGACAGTGCCTATACATTGGGCAAAAAGTCCAAGGTTTGCCAAACCAGTGCATTAAACCTTTGTACCCAAGTCATTACCACCAGTCATGAGTTAGCCTGTCACTTACATAATTTCTCAACAATGACACTCACAAAGAGCTCCACAATCAAGATGGCAAATGGCAGAGTGAGCTGACTCCCTGTCCATCCTGGTGAAAAACAAAAAATTGGAGAAGCCATTTGGAGGATCATCCTAAAAGCTCTACTGTGTAATGATACCAGCATGAGCCAGAAAGGGAGGGGGGACTTGAGTATCCTACAGAAAAATTGATACAGTCATGCAAAAAAGGTAGGGAGATAGGGGATGGGTGATTCTACCAATCAGGTATAAGTTGTTTCAAGTGAAAAGATTCACCAAAACTTGGATCTCACCCTAACCTCAACCCCAACCCCACTTTCCCTATGAGACTCCCTGCCTACTGCCAGTAGTCAGAAATCCCAGAAGTATATTCTAAAAAATAACAGAGCATTGGCTCCAGTAGATTGGAGTTTAAGTATTTGCTCTTTCCCTGAAGTCTTTAAAGGACCTTGAAGCAGGTCACCATCCCTGCAAATCCCAGCAGCTCTACCTCCTGGCAGAAGAACTGAGTCCAAATTGCATGCAGTGCACTTTGAAGCATTCAGAATCATGGGAGTCCATAGAAGTAACAGAGAGAATCTCACCCCAGAAGGAAAAGAAGGACATAGGAAAACCAGAAGAAAATGCAACACCCCAGCCCTTACTGAAACCCATGCTCTGCCCATCACTTTTATGCTGTTTTTTTCTTGCCTGACCACCAACTCAATTTGCCTGTGATGGTCCCATTTTTACAGTTTCCCACAAGCTGGGGAGCCTGAGCCAATCTGGTCACAAGTGGTCACTTACTCTTGCCATTCTTCATGAACCAAACCAACTGTGTGACTGTCTGATGTGCCACTTCACACAGAAGGAAGCTCCAACATTCCCTCTATAGATGTAATGCTAGTGACTGTATGTAGTCCATGTTATATGTGAATAATCTTTTTACTGATAGACTGGAAACATGTCAGCATTTTTTAGAAAGAAAAATAAACTTGGTTTTACCATAGTTCCCTACCAATCTGAAACTCTTATTATTCCGCCCATATATTATCATTGCATATCATGAATATTCATTTATGCATCCTTCTTTGCATTCGCTCATTTATCTATCCAAGAAACATCAGTAAGTTTCTACTAGATAATTTTCAGTGTGACTTGGGCCTACCCTCACTTGAACCTACCTTCCCCAGGTTTAGGGCATTAGGAATACTTGGTCCAGTGTGAGAGTGAAATACAAACTTCATCTCTGGGCTGCAAGAACTGGAAGCACATACAACACATACATTCAAGAAATCTAACTCAACTACTTTTCCCTTGCAAACCGAGCACGCACCCAAAACCTAGGCTGACTTAGGCATCTTTCTTCATCATCTGTTGTCAATGTGAGTGCTTACAGCCAAACATGAGGGTATAAGTTCAAATCCCTAGTGCCTACATAAAAATCTATGTGTAGTAAGATGCACTTATAACTCTAGCACTGTGGCGGAGGTGTGAGGTAGGTACTAGAAAGGAGAGAATCTCTAGGATTTGGTGGTTGCAAACAAAGTTCAGTGAGAGCAGTTGTTTCAAGGCAAAGAATGATAGAAGATGGATATCTAATCTTCTCTGTGTTCCATGTGAACAAATACCACACATCAGACACATTCATGCATGGAGGAGAGGAAGAGAGAGAGAGAGAGAGAGAGAGAGAGAGAGAGAGAGAGAACAAAGTGCCAATGGAGCTCACATGTATTTGGAACCCCATGAAGAATTGGTATCGTCCTTTCTTCATGCTCTCTCATTGAGAAGGCCAGCTAGGCCTTGTCACATGGTTTCAGATTTGTAAGTGGGGAAAAAAGAGTTGTATGATCATGAGATCTGTGCTGAGAACTTGTATACTTGCTGACCACCAGGTTCCATGGAAGCAAGCCACTTGTTTCAAAAATATTCCCTATCTTTTCATAAGAGGCACTGTAAAGAAACTGAATGCCATTGCAGCCATCCATCTCCACCCTGTAGAGGAAGGTGGTGAGGTAAAGAGAAATCACATAAAGATACAACAGTCCCATAGTTAGCAAGTGGTCAGGTGGTATTCTACCCCTGGGAGTCTGAAAGCAGTGGCTGTGTGCTTAGCAAGAGATGCATGACTCAAGGAAAGATCTCGGGGCAGGTAGAGACCAGAACCAGATAACATTCTTTTGAGAGGCAGGGTTTCACAATGGTGAGGTTGCCCTAATTTCACCCCAAATCTGGCACAAGCTAGCAATGTGGCCTAAAGAAAGACAATTCTACACCATGTCAAGCTGGGCTTCAGCTCAAACAAAAGCAAGTATAATATCATCATTTAGTGGGAACCTGAATTAATCCTCACACTGCCATAAAGATCCCCTGCAGCCCTCCCCTGCCCTCAAACTGGGCACCAAATCAGACTGAGCCCTGTGGAACCCTTTCCACTGGAAACCTTCTGGTGCCACCTAGCGGGATAGAAGGAGGTACTGCACTTGGGGGAGGGGTTTCAGACTCTTGCGTCTGCCTGGAGCTAAGAATTGGAGGCCACATTTCAAGTCTTGGTACTGTAGTTTCTATGGTGACTCTAAGCAAATTCTTTCAGGAGTTTTCCCCTGAAACTTCATTGCAGTTTCCCCAAATTCTGAGTTGGGCCCTCAATTGATACTAGAACTATTTGGGGAAGTTGGTTATGGTGTAGGAATGTTCTCAGAGGGATCCCTAGCCTGTGGTCTACTATCCATGCAGCTGTATGAGTCTGTATCTCATGCACACATAAACACAGAGAATGGAAAAGCCCATAAAGACATTAGTTTCCTGCTGTACTCCTAGTGCTTGGAATACAGCACCCTGTGATAATACTGTGATGCTGCCATTGGAGACATCATGAATGGGATTGGTTTTCGGGGGTTGAGTGAAGCTGAGGAGGTATCAACCCTTTGGGGGAAGGTGACAAACCTCCAACCCCTTAAAGGACCTTAACTGACTTTTTCACATCAGTAGATAGATGTTGAGAAACTGTTGTGTAAGGGGATCCATAATGGATGGCCAAGGGACTCAACCCTTCCAACTGTCAAGAGGAGAACCAGAGCAAATGCTACCCTTCTTTTACATAGGCCCCCAGGCACCTCATTAACTTCTACCCACACTCAATAAACACGGTTGCTTACTATGCGAATGAAGCACAAAGCATATATTTCCATGACCCTTCAACCACATCATTTCATCAAAGTCATACATCTGTGGATAGCTGAACAGACACTGTCTCTACAGCAGTCTGTAAGAGGATTCACCCCTCACAGGAAGGCCTGAGGAAAGATTCCTCTGACATAATTGCAGAGAGGCTAGCCAAGCAAACACTTGACTGAAATCTAAAGAAAGTATTTTCTAACATGTTTTGAACAAATGATTTTAATCAGGGTTAGTTATAGGTGAATGGGTGAGTGGGTATATTTTAAAATCACCTTGCCAGTGGCTTCAATACTGAACAAAATGTCTCTCCCTTACCCAGCAACCATAATTAACTACCAACATAATTGCCCCTTCAGAGAGGGTTGGGGACTTGTCTTAATCACTGTTCTATTGCTGTGAAGAGACATCAGTGACCAAGGCAAGTCTTATAAGGGAAAACATTTAATTGGGGGCTTGCTCACAGATTCAGAGGTTCAGTCCATTGTCATCGGGGCAGGAAGCATGATGGCACACATGGTCCCAGAGCAATAACTGAGAATTACATCCTGATCCATAGGCCAAGAGAGAGACTCTGGGCCTGGGCATGAGCTTTTGAAACCTCAAAGCCCACCCCAGTGACACACTTCCTCCAACAAGCCACACCTCCTAATCCTTTCCAAACAGTGTCATTCCCTGATGACTAAGCATTCAAAACTATGAGCCTATGGGGGCCATTCTCATTTCAAACCACCACAATTCTTATGAGCTCCTCTTGCTCATAATGGGAAGGGGCCCAGTCATGCACAGGAATTAGGCAGGTAATGGGAAATGATTTTCTTTGGGGTCAACAGCCATTTCTCCTGCAGCTAACCCATGTATTCCCACAGATGAAAGGTTGTTATTAAATGTGGATGATGAAATGCAACAGAGAGACAGATAGCTGTGTCCAGGGTCATTTGGCAATGTGTAAGCAAGCCTAAGATCAGAATGCTGCTTTCCTGATACCCATCTTCAACTATTTCATCAGCCAAAGAGAGGAAATACCAATGCTTCCCAGAGCTGCTTGCACATTTTAAAAGACATCCTCCCACAGACATGAATGCAGGCAAAACACCAATGCATGCTAAAAAAAAAAAAAAAAAGAAAAGAAAAGATTGTTACCACCAAATGCCAATTGCATAAAATGATATGAGGCCCATGATAAATGAGTGAAGAGAAATCTGTCTGAGTAGAAATCTGTGTGTAGTGCTTTGAATAAGAATATCCCTCATAGGCATATGGATTTGAACACTTGGTCCCCAGTTGGAGGCACTGATTGAACAGGGCTGGACTTGCTGGAGGAAGTATTCATTGGGAGTAGACTTGCTCCAACCATCCTGCCTGCCTCTCCACCATGATGAACTCTTCCCTCTGGAACCATAAGCCCAAACATACTCGTCTGTAAGTTGCCTTGGTTACGGTATTTTATCACACAGACAGAAAGATAACTAATACAAATCCTTCTAGAATGCTTCATGTTACCCTGTTTGCAGAGGAAGAGCCTAAAGGGGAAGAAAGATGAGCTCCCAGCAAAAGGCTTTCTTCAGAGTTCTTTTGTCCTGCTTGCAAGTGATGCTATTGAGCCCAAATTCCTGCCTTCAGAAGAAATCTGTCTCCCTCTCTCTGTCTCTCTCTCTCTCTCTCTCTCTCTCTCTCTCACACACACACACACACACACACACACACACACACACACACACTTTTGCCCTTTTGCTAGATGTATGTATAAGACAGGTATGTGAAAATAAGCATGTGCTTTGTTTTCCCACTTATGGAAGACATTCAAGCTGGGAAATCAAGAGTCCTGGGCAGCAACAGTCACTAGGACTCTAGCCAAGAGCACCTCCTTTAAAGAGCAAGGAACAAAGTCCCAAAGAGGGTTCAGAAGAGTTACCTCTGATCCTCACAGTTACTCCATGCTCTTTCCTCACAGTGACCCATTGGAGCCTTCCAAAGTAAAATTTTATACCACTCTCCTAGACCACTATCAGCTGGGTTAAGACAGTCAAGGACATCTCTCAGGCCACCACCATCATGACCCAACAATGTGAGGTTCCCACCTTGGCAAGCCATCCTGTTCAACAGCACTTAGATGCTTTATGCCAAAGAAGCAGTAGGCCTAAGAGTTCTCAAGTCAATGTAGCAATCGAGGATGGAAAGATAGCACCTTCATCTAGGAGACTCCATGGACAGAACTGCCTACAACCGAAGCTGTTGCTGATACAACAGGATACACAGGGGGATGGACATTTTCTTCAGGCAAGTATGTAGATAAATCAAGAGTCAAGCCTGTGTTACTCAACTTCAGGTTCTAAAAAATAAATTATCAAATCACCGTCCTGCCAAAAGAAAGCTTTAAAAACGTTTCAACTAGATCTAAGAATCAGAAGGTCATTTCTCATTCTCACAGATTTCTTATTGTGAAGCTTTTTTTTCTTATCTACTTAAAATAAGCAGGTTGGTCTGAAGGACTCCAGAGCCAGTGATTTTCCTGAACTCTGCCTTCTCATCCATGACAACATTTATGAAGTCATTTCTAAAAGCCCTTAAGACTTTTATTCAAGAGATCTCACTAAGAAATCTATTTTTTTTTTTTTTGGACAGGGTTAGAAGCCAGATAGAACTAACTCTTTGAAAGGAAAATTAAAGGCACCGGGAGGTCAAGAGAAAACCTGCTGACCAGCTGAGCATTAGCAAATTGCAAATATAGATTGGAGGAGGGAGGAATAGGTAGGTGGTAGGAAATAAACCTTAAGAAGATTGAGATAACTCTTAATGTAAATAAGAAAAGAAGACACCAGGGCTCCATTTACAGGCCCAGCTCCTAAGCCCGGTATTCACTTGGCCCTTCATCACCTGACCTTGCCTGACCTTGCAGGCTCGAGCCTAGGCTGTTAGGAACCATAGTAGATTACTGCTTACTATTCTGAGCATACTCTGTACCTCCCAGTCCTTGTGCCTCTGCTGTTTCCTTCATGGGCTCTACCCAGAGCAACTGTTCAATACCCCATCTCGAATTCAGACCTGCATACAGATACTTTACTGCATGAAGTTACTTCTCCAAAAGTTTTTGCATATCTCTCATAGAATCCAACACAGACCTCTGCTAGTTACCTATGCCTCCTGTGTGTGTTTGTCACTCCCAAAAAGACTGATGTAATGGGTAGTCAAAGGTTCAACCTAACTCCCGCCCCCAACCATGCTTAGTACCAGGCTTTGTGAAATGAGGACAATGTAACAGTTCTTAATAATGTACTCATATCTAATCCTAAACATACATCCAGAAGACCAAAGTTGGAGACATAGTTCCCCTGACTTGCCCTGCCTCTTTTTCTCTCCACATGCAAAGGCCAGATGATGACCCTATGGTCAAAAATGATGTTATTGTTGTTTATCCTCACTTTATAAGGAAGTATACCAAGGCTCAAAAGAGTTAAGTGGCTTTTCCAAAAATGTACTGTTAATAAGAACAGAGCCTATATTCTGATCCAATAAGGTTCTTGGACCACTTACTGAACTACCAGGGAACCTGGTCTTTTGAAAGCATTGGGTTGTGCCTATGATTTTCTAGAACAAGCTTGTGTCATGAACTCCCTCCAGGTGTCATCTTGAAACTCCAGCTGACAAAAACCCATGCCTTGTTTCTTCCCAGAGTCCCTACAGGCACACACACTGACATGGAGCCTGGGGAAAGTGGCATGTAGGAAGGCATGTTGACATTGACCTAACTCTAATGAGAGTTCCAACAGCCCAAGCTGTACCTACTAGACAAACCAGACATACGTTAGTCTCTGGCCAAGCTGCCTCTCCTCATGGGCTTGCTCACATGGGCATGCTCAAGGGGACTCTGTCTGAACCGTAATGCAGGAGAAAGGCATCCAACCCTGACTCTCTTCTTATTTTTAATTAGAAATTCCCATTAAAACCACTACAGCAATGAGGCACACACCAGGCAGTATACTTCAGGACAATTAGCACACTCTTCAGGTGGCTAAAATGGCCCAGCAATGGCCTGGGGCCGACATAATTGAACCAAAACATACAGCCCACCAGGAGGCCCCCATTTCAAATGGAAAGAAACAATTAGTCATGCGTCTATTGGGCAGTTAGATCTGTAGGACCTAATTTAGTATTCATAATTTAAAAGATTGCCAGGGGTTGGAATATATAGAAATCATCTCAGTATGTTCATAAGCAAATCTCTATCCTTCTCATCCAACACATGACTCTTGCTGGGGTCAGGGGAATAACTGTGCAAGGCAGGCTGGTCATAACTGTGTGTTGGGATCACGGGGGTCATGAGCATTCCATTCTTGGAGTGTGCAAAATAATTCGTGGGGCAAGTAGCTTCTGGAACCCCTATGTACCTCCCTGCTACTTTTTAAATTCCCAGGCCACTAATTAAAACCTGCCTGTAAGACAGCTCCTGGCTGAGTCACTGTGATGATTCTGAAGAGTAAATAAAATGAGCAAATTACAAGAGCAGAAGGGCCTCTCGGAATACTGGGAGAGCTGTAGAAAGCCACCCCCAGGCTCCCAAGACTCTGTTTGAAGCCATACTCTTGGATTCCACAAGCACAAGCATTGCGAAGGTTTTTGCTAGTCCCTCTTGGCTCTTCACTGAACCACTGCACCCTTCCATGAGCTGGCAGCACAGCTGTAATTAATATTCAACTGGCATTTCCACTGCACACTCAAAGCCTGTTCCTTCGGCCTTTTCAAATCCAATTCAGTCCAAAGTAATCTTTGCCCTTGCATCTGGGTTCAGGCAGAAGCAATTGTTAAGACTGCAGATTGCCGTTTATTAGCATCTATTGAACAGCCGAGGAGCCCAGCATGTGAGTGGTTGTCACTAGGTCTCCAATTTTCCAACTAAAATTAACAAGCCAGCAAGGCATTGGGCAGAAGGGAGATGTTTCAGGGGAAATGTTATTGATGATTTTCATAGGGACCTATTGACGGACTGTGAGACTTTGAAGGGATGATGAGTTAAAAGGAGACAGCCACTCTTTGATGTTTCCCTTGAAAGTCTCCTGTAGTCTTTATTATTTGTGGATCTACAGAAAGCTGTAAAGCTAAGGAAACTTGACTCAAATCCTGAACTAATCCACTGGGTAACCTTGAGCAAATTACTCTGTCTCCTTCAGGACTCTGCTCCTCTCCAAAAAGAGTTAACAAAGTCAGTTGGTATGCTTAAACGGTGTTCCTCAAAAGCACTGGGAAGATGCCATCCAAATGGAGGATCAAGATCCCTTCTCACATTACCCTAAGTGACGCTCATCCTACAGCTCCCCGTTCTAGGTCTTACATTATGTAGGTATTTTCTCCATGTTACTCTGTGGGGCACAGATGTTAGGGGCTGAGAGATGGTCTCAAAAATCTGCTATAGCAGTGGAACTGGTGAAGTGCAGAGAATGAGAAAGGTGAAAGGAATCTACCATGCTTGGGCTTTATCTTGAGTGGCCAAAGAGATAGAGTGAGCCAGAAGCAGCAAATGATCAGGAAATCCCAGCAAAGAGATCATGTAGAGGTAGGGTTGATGGATGTAGACATGTACAGAGGGTATGGAGGATAGGAAAGCACAACATCCCAGCAATAATCTAGGGCAGGTTCGCTTGCCATGTATCAAGGTCCTTTGGTCCAGGCTGACAGATCCAGGAGGCTGACAGGCTGGAGGAGAACCACCCAGATGGCTGAATAGAAGTGTCCTGACACAGAAACAAATCCAAGCCAACAAAGGAAAAACTGTTTTTGAAGACAGTGACGAAGAGAAAAGTCTGGAAATGAGTTAGTAAATCATGAGAACCTTAGACAGAAAGAAGGAAAGTCAACTTGGAGAAACTGCTGCTTGTTAGGTGCATCCCGTGATGGGGAGAGGGATTGAGGAAGTAGGGGACAGGTGAAAAGTGGTAACAAATGGGACAGCATTGCCTGGCAGTTTCAACAGCAAGAGAACTCCATTCTCCTTATAGCCTTTCAATACAGTTTAGAAAGCAGGATAATCTAAGTAAGGGTAGCCATTGCATTTCAAAGAAAGAATGTACATAGAGTCTCACCCAGCTCCCTAAACCCAGGCTATTACAACAGTCAGTGTTATATACGTTCTTGGCTTAGGGATTTGCAATTGTTCCTTGGAACAACCAGAAACCTTGGGCTGACATATCACTCATATGGAAAAGGACACCCCTCCAATATCCTACAACATGAAGACCTGTACTGAGTCCCAAGCTCACTTGCCTTGGCAAGAACTAGAAGGAATTTCCTTCCAGCCCACAATCTTAGCTACTGTTATAAACTTCTGACTCCATCTGCATGTGTCTATTAGGGGTCAGTAAAATCCTCTGCTGATTCTCAGAACTCAGGAATGTTCCCTGGCAGTTCCGGGAATGTTGATACCAGTAGCCCAAACCTCTGTCAACAACTAGAATCGTGTATCAAGAGCCAGAGAAGACTGCCTTTCCAACCCAAGAAAGGACTTGGATGTATAGCTGCTAGTGAAAAAAAATTTAGCATCCCTCTAGCTTATCCTTAGAGAGCAGAGGAAATCCCTACTCTTGTTCTACAGCTCTAGAAATATTGCTACTGTGATTTTAAGCTTCCCCACCAGAGCTTGCCTCATACAACCTAGAAGCATCTCCATTCATATGCAACATTGCCAGGCCCACATTGTCAAATCCATGAACCCCATAATCTGCCAGGACCTAAAAAGTCTTCCTCCATGGCTGATACCTTCAAGATCATGGACATGAATTTCACAATCCCAAACATTACTTATACATGCCTAGGAAAGAAATCATGTATTCCAAGCCCTGGAAGTAAATAGTTGCACCCAGCTGTATTCATTACTTTTCTATTGCTGGATAAACAACCATAACCAAGCCAACTTATAGACAGAAAGGATTATTTGGCCTATGGTTCCAGATGGATGACCCTATCTTGACAGGGAAGCATGGCAGCAAGCATCAGTCATCAGCATGACCTGGATACTGAAAGTTTACATCTGGAACAATAAGCAGAAATCAGAGGAAGTATCCTGAAAATGGTTGCAAGGCTTTGAAACGTCAAAGCCTGTCCCCTAATGACATACTTTCTCCAGAAAGGCCACACTTCTTAGACCTTTCCAAACAGCATCGCCGACTAAGCGAACAAACATTCAATTGTATGAGCCCACTGGGGACCTTCTCATTCAGACTGCCACTCCAGCAAAGCTATCTCTGAAAATCAACCAAAAAATAAAGACACTTCAAGAAACCAAGGCAGCCCATGACCGCCAAGCGAACACTGCAGAAGCTATTAGTAAAACTACTGAGCATATGAAAGGAAGTAAGATGGTCTACATCAAAAAAGTACAGGGGAAAAGTCAATTTCGGTCACAAGAGCATGGGAAAGCATAATGCTCACGAGAGCAAGACTGAACAAAGGAGAGTTGGGTTGGAAGACATCACATCTAATACAACATCTTCCTGATGCTGTGGGAGAGAATGTAATGAACAGGCAATAATCCCATGAGCCATAAGAATAACACCCTCCCCAAAACCTGTAATTTATAAATCTCTCAAGTATAAATGGCCTCAACACACCAAAAAAAAAAAAAGAGATGCACACTGGCTGGCTGGCTTAAAAACTAGATCCACATATTTGTCTCCATGAAATGTATCTTAAGGGTAAAGACACCACAGTCAAGGGATGGAAACAAGTCGATCAGGTGAATGGAAACAAAGAAAACTGTCAGAGCTGTTCTAAAAGCTGGTAAGTAGACATTAAACCAGAATTAGTCAAAATAGGTAACAAAAACCCCTATGGAACAATGAAGAGAACAATCAGGAAACAATTGTAGGGCTGGTGAGCTGGCTCACTTAAGACCTGAGTTCAATCCCAGAATCTACATAACAAAAGGAAAGAACTGAGTCCTGAAAGTGGCCCTGACAGTTTGCACCATAACATGCACATGCATGCACACTCACACACAAACACACACAAATATGTAAGTAGATGATAGATAGATAGATAGATAGATAGATAGATAGATAGATAGGTAGGTAGTAGATGAATTTGGGGGGGAACTTCTTAAAAGAAGCAATTGCAATCTCAAATTAAGAACCAAACATTGATGTTTACAATTTCATAAAGCAAACATTAATAGACATAAACTATCAGGTCCTGATATAATAATAATAATAACAACAACAACAAGCAAGTTCAATATTCCACTCTATTCCCAGATAGTATATGCAAACCAAACACAAAGAAATGTCAGAATTAAACTATGTCATAAGGACTGGAGATGTAGCTCAGCAGTTAAGAGCACCGGCTGCTCTTCAGAGGACCTGGTTTGATTTCCCAGCACTGACATAGCAATTCACAATTGTCTATAATCTGATTTCCAGGGAGTGCAACACCCTATTGTGGCCTCAATAGGCACCCAGATCACACATGGTACATAGACATACATTCAGGCAAAACACTCATACACATAAAATAAAGTTAACTATACCACAGATCAAATGGAGTTAACAGATATGTATAGAATATTCCATTCAAATATAACAGGATATATACTCTTTTTAATATCTCATGGAACCTTCTCTAAAATAGGCCATAGATCAAGTCTTACCAAATATAAAATAATTTAAATAATCTCAAGTTCATAATGCAATAAAACTAGAAATCAATAGCAATAAAAGCTATACAAATACACAGAGACTGGATCAGTCTTGAATGAAGAATAGGTCATTAATGGGATCAATGAGGAAATTAAAAGGATCCTATAACCAAAGGAAAATAACGTATAACTCATTGAAACCCAGGGGATACTGTGATTCTAAGGAGAAAGTATATGTTCATGACTGCTTATAGTAAAAAAAAAATGGTAAAACAAAATTGAATAATTTAATAATATACCTCAAGGTCCTAAACAAGAACAACCCAAACCTAGTAGACAGCGAAAGAATAATGGAGATCATGAGATCATGCTGGAAATTAGTGAAATAGGGATTAAAGAACAGCACATAGAACCAAACAAAAAGTTGGTTCTTGAAATGATAAGCAAAATTGGTCATAGTCTAGTGTCAAACAGTTCTGAAAACATGCATACAAGTAAAATTAAATTGCATGCATTTAACATGTTATATATAAGAATTTAGATGTATATACAAATACATATATGCAACAAAACAACAATTAGTGAAAGAAGAGGCCATAGACTTGCAGGAGTGTAAGTTGGATTGTATGGAATGGTTGAGAGGGAGGAAAACATAGGAAGAAATGTTATAATTAAATTGTAACCTTAAAAATTAAAAGATAAAAAGGATTTGACAATCCTCTAGTCAAACTAAATGAAAAATCAAAACTAAGAAAATTGGGGATGTGGAACCTGAAGAGGCCACCTCCTGTAGCCAGGCAGGAATCTCAGTAGAGTGATAGGGGCACCAACCCACCCACAAAACTTTCAACCCAAGATTCATCCTGTCTACAAGAAATGCAGAACAGGGGATGGAGCAGAGACTGAGGGAATGGCCAACCAATAACTGGCCCAGCTTGAGACCCATACCACGCACAAGCACCAATTTCTGACACTATTAATGCTTGCTGACAGGAGCCTAGCATGGCTGTGCTCTGAGAGGCTCCACCCAGCAGCTGACTCAGACAGATGCAGATGCAGATACAGTCAAACAGTCGATGAAACTTGGGGACTCTTATGGAAGAATAGAGGGAAGGATTGTGGGACAGGGAGAGGATAGAAACTCCACAGAAAGACCAACAGAATCAACTAACATAGACCCTTTGGTTTCTCAGAGACTGAACTACTAACCAAAGAGCATTCATGGGCTGGACCTAGGCCTTCCCGTACATATGTAGCAGATGTGCAGCTTGGTCTTCATGTGGGTCCTGAACAACTGGCACAGGGGCTATCCCAAAAGCTGTTGCCTGTCCATGGGCTATGTTCTTCTAGCTGGGCTGCCTTGTCTGGCCTCAATGGGAGAGGAAGCACCTAGCCCCGCAGAAACTTGATGTGCCAGAGTTGGGGGGATACCCAAAGGAGAAGAGAAGGGAGGATGGGGAGAAGGACTGTAGGACAGGATGACTGTGAGGGGAGCAGTGAATGGGATGTAAAGTGAATAAGTAATAATCATAATCATAATCATAATCAATTGTAAAAAGCAATTATTTTACATGAAATTACAAAGTTTAAATCAAATAATTTTACATTTCACTGTAAAATTAATAGAAAGGTAAAAAAAGATTTGACAGTCCTCTAGTCAAACTAACTAAAAGAAAGAAGATCAAAGGTAAGAAAATTAGTAATTAAAATATTGTAGATCAGCTAGGCAGTGATGATACCCACTTTTAATCTCAGCACTCAGGAGGCAGAGGCAGGTGGATCTCTGTGAGTTCAAGACCAGCCTTGTCTATGGGGAAGTTCTAGGACAGCCAGGGCTACACAGAGAAACCCTGTCTCAAAAAAAAAAAAATTAATTAATTAATTAATTAATTAATTGGAGGTCACTATCGAGTCCAGTGAAATATATAAAATCATTAGGGAATACTTTGAAAACATATTCTGGAACTCTGAAAATATAGAAAATTTTTAAAAATTCTTAAACATATATGACCTATTAAAATTGAATTAAGATATGAACAACTTAAATGGATCTAAAATGATCAAAACACTGAAAAACTAAAATATCTTTCAACAAAGTCAGGTTGTATGAAGCCCAAGTCTGGCTGGTGTGGGGGGGAGTTCTAACATCCCTAAGTCTGAAGTGATGAGAGAGGGGAGCTGTGGTACCCAGTGGATCACAGATCAGGGAAGGTGCTCTGACAGCACCATCTTCCAGGGGCTGAGATGTTCAGTTGAAGAATAGTAACTCCATAGCAGGGAGACATAAGGACATGCTCCAGCCCCCCCTCCTTTAAGATTTATTTTACTTATGTGAGTATACTGTGGCATCTTCAGACACACCAGAAGAGAGCATAGGATCCCATTACAGATGGTTGTGAGCCATCATGTGGTTTCTGGGAATTGAACTCAGGAACTCTGAAACAGCACTTAGTGCTCTTAACCATGGAGCCATCTCTCCAGCCCCCTCAGCGCTCGCTCTCTCTCTCTCTCTCTCTCTCTCTCTCTGTCTCTCTCTTTCTCTCTCCTAACTCCTTCCCTCTGCCTATGCTTCAACCAGAAACTACAGAACTCACTGTCATACAGTTATGGTTCTCACACTTGAAGAAGCATGGTAATTACCCAAGGGCTGTAGAAGTCCTCACCCCTCAGAGCTTCTGATTCACTTGGTCTGCAGTGGCACTCAGGAATATCACAGAGGGCAGTAAGATGCTGATGCCATTAGTGGACAGTAAGAAGCATAGTCTCAGGCATCCACCCCTACCATATGGGCCTGACTTCTGGGGTGCAAAACAGGGTGGAAAGCACTTTTCTATTCATATTGTCTCTGTGATTGTTATCAATACTCTACATGTGATGTTTCAACTGTACAATGATTCAAAGAGTATTTTCATTCAGTAGATGCCACACTTGGACTTTTCATCCTTTGCTCAGTCTAGTGATAAGCCACATGGGCTGCTTTGTGTTGCCAGGCCCCAGCTAGCCACAACTTATCCGCCAAATCACCAGCATGAACAACTGACCTTTGCTGTCCTGTGTTGTTAAACCACACTGTTTGACCAGAATATCAGAATGCATTTTCCACCGAGGATGTTTTTCTACTTACAAATGGTGTGTCTGGCTGTAACCCCATTTTTTGGTGAAGTAGTAGCCACAGAGTCACCCTGGGGTTATAGCACCAAGTGCTCATGAATGACCACTGCTAAGTTTTAACTTATATGTCATTCTTACTTTACAAATGTGTGTTCTGTGAACTCATCTAAGCTTTACCTACCTTTCAAAACTGATTCCCGGAATCATTCCCCAAGTCTCCATATATAAAAGCCAGGAACTTGATGCCCATTATCTTCTGGCTTTGAGAAGACCTGGCTTTGATCTCTTTCTGTTAGTGTTGGCCCTCAGGCAGCTCTCAATTTAGTTGTTAAGCAAAATGTTCCTGCCTACTGTGTTCTAAGCAGGCTGGTAACTCAGGGTCCTGGGGTAAACCAAACATTGAGAGTTCCCTAGCTTTGGACAGTTGACCTGCTAATGAGAAAGTGTCTGTGAAAGTTTTCTGGTTGCCAGCAATGGACATGAGCCCAAGTAACTTAAAAAGAAAAAGGAGTATAAATCTCCTGTTAGGGTTAATAGGACTAGAAAGGAGAAGGTAGGAAATGAAAGTAATCTGAATGTAATATATAAATATATATATATATATATATATATATTCATTATATGTGTATACAATCATTTTATATATATATATATATATATATATATATACATGAAATTATCAAAGTATAACTTACTAATAAAAATAAAGTAAAATCTATTTGTAAAACACTGGAATGTGAATTAAACATGAAAGACAGCCAGGTCAGCTATTTGCAGGGAAAAGGACAAAAACCAAAACAAATATTTATAAGACTAGGTAAGCCAAACTTGTCACACCCTGGATTCTTTAACTCCATCTTGGATAAGACTCTAGGTCAGGTAGTTCTCAAATGTCCCAATTGTATCAGCTAAGGTTGATAACAGCTGCTGTGGTCTCATTGGAAGAATGTTTTTACTTTTCTCCTGGTTTTTAGTAGGCCACTGACACCTGAGGAAAAGTATCTCCATTCTCTAACTTGCTACAAACTGTAACAGGTGGGTAGCCATATACTCTGTGGTTTAGACATCATTTTTTCTTTCCAAAGAGTCACAAATGTCTTTATCTCAAATGACACTCAGGATTACCTTGTAAGGTAGACCAGTGGCATGGCTGATGATTATTTGCTGCTCCATAAGATAGGGAAACTGAGGCTCAGGTAAGGATATGCCTAAATTTAAGTATTTGGTTACCAGCTGATGGAAGGATTGGAGATGCAGTATTGTTGAAGGAGGTACAGCCTTTTTAGCTTTAAGTTTTCAAAAGTGCCTCCCCCTCCAGTTTGCAGATCAGTATGTAAGCTCTTAGAGAGTGTTCCAGAGTCATGCCTACCTGCCTACCACTATGGTTCCTGTCATGGTGGTCATGAACTCAGCCTCTGAAACTCTAAGAACACCCACCCCAACAAAATTCTTTCTTTTAAGTTGCCTTGGCCATGATATTGCAGCAATAAAAAAGTAACCAAGACACCAAGTTCACACCACAAGCATGTGGCAGAGCTGGGACTAGAATCCAGGTCTCCCTGGGGCAATGGATCCAACTTCACTGTGTCTGAGAGACACGGGGACTGTGTTCTAATGCAGCTTCAGAGCCAGAGGCTCAGGAAGCCCTGAATACAAATGCATGCATTAAAACCAGGGTGATTCTGATACACATAGCCCCAAAAGCTGAGTTAGTGAAACACCACCATTGATGAGGACGGTCTTAAGCTATGTCTTTGAATAGCTTTTCTGCTCAGAAGCAATCTCTGCCCATATAACGTAAGTCAACATCCTTTCTCAATCCAGAGTACTTCATTTGTCATTTCTTTCTCATCTTATTACCTGTTTACATTGCCTTTCCAAAGAAGTAATAATCAAAGACAAACTCTAGATCAGCAATGGCCAATGACTTCCCCTTCAATGAGCCAGTAGTGATATCTTTGAGCCTTGGATTAAGAAGCAATGAAGCTGTATCCAGTCTGAGCAAGAACATAGATTGTTCTGTTAATGCTGCCTGTCATGGACACAGTGAGGATTTTGGCAACCTAGTGCTTTGATTATTCTAGGTAGGATTTTATCTCCCATCCTTGTCTGACTTTTTCTGGAATATTTCTACAAAGAGATACTGTGATTCTGATGATGAATGATAAATGATTTTGTGAAACTGTTCCTATGATGGCTGTAAACTGCAGACTCTCCTTGAGACATTGAAGATGTCAGGATTTAAATATAAGTATTTTCTGAAATCCATCAATGTCTGGGTAGCTGATTAAGCACAATGGACTATAACTGTGTTCTTTTTTCTGGTCTTCAGGCAATTTTGATCTTTGAGAGCTGATGTATTACCATGATGAGGGACTTTCTGTGTGTGATAACGGATGAGGTGTGAAATTGGTTCTGAACACTAGGAGGGCTGTATTTATCACCACACATTAGGCCTAGTGGAGTGTTCCTGAGTGAATCCCAGCTACACTGCATTCCTACCTTCTAGAAAGAGAAATCTTAGTGATCCCAGATATTTTATATATAAAGCTTTCACACTTGATATCTATAAAGCATACTTCATTTATTCATCATACAAGTATTAACTGAACGCCTAACACATGCCAGGTGGCATTCCAACATTTACAGGCATAGTACTGGCCAAGAAGAGCCAACTGTCTTTGGAGTCAATCGCCCTTGGAGCAAACCAGCTCCCCTCCCTGATCAAGCTTATACTCACTATTGGGTAAGCACCAGCCCAGTGCCTGGTGGTCTTAGGTAGACATCATCCCACAGATTTATAGACCTCAGAAACTAAGAGGACACAGCCTAGAGATGGCCAACCCCTTCATCATGAGTTTAACATTTATCCTTGGTCAAAGCACATGCCTGTAGAAATCTCTTGTGCAAGGTTTTTCACTTGAACCACTCAAGCTATCACCATGATGTAGAGGGGAATCAGAGACAAGAGGGCAGACACCTGGAAGATGTTAATGCCAACAGAATTGCTAGCTCCTCAGGAATCCAGCATCAGATTGACAGAGCAAAACTGTTTTGTTTGGGTACTTTGGTTTTGTTTTGGCATAAGCACCCCCAAGTGCTTGTACTTGCCACCCAAGCCCTGCCTCTCAAGTTCTGTATTAGATCTAGGTTTACCTATTTGGAAAAGAATCCCTTGGTGATCTCCACGGCCTCAATAAGACTATCTCTGTCAAAATATAAACCACAAACTTTGGCTGAGTTTGGGGGTCAGATTATAAACCCACTGAATTAAAAATCATATGTTTTGAATTTTTATCTTGACTTTGTCTTTAATTAGCCATGCAGACTCAGACCCACCACTTCCAGCTTCTAAGGCTCACTTTCATTAGATGTGCTAATGTACTTCAAAGAGTTGAGGTGATATGACCATGCTGTTTGGGGTTTTTCTGTCTGTTTTTATTTTACATTTGCCAGCCTCTTTCAGTCAATGATTGATTAATTGCCAGTATAACTGACCAGTGTAAAATAGTTCTTATAGGAAAGTAATACATAATCAAAACACATAAGCCTGCCAGATCAGCCCTCAACCTCTTTACATGGCTTCAGGATCAATAATTAAGCTTCTGAGATATTCAGAGCAGAGTTTTTATAAACCCTTTCTGACCTCATCCTTGGCTACCAATCCTGCCTCCTGCTCCCCACCACTTCCCCTTCCTCTGGTGGTTAGTAATAGAGAGAACTAAATTTCTCTAATATCTGTATTTCTCTTCTCATTAAAGAATCTGAAGCTGTGGCTTTCCTTCTGCTGTTGACAGACGTTTGCTTAACCATTTCTACTTAATATACTTGTACTCTTCTGATTGCCTACCTCTCTATACACTACACATGTACACCCAAGCACTCTCAGTGGTGATAGCTAAGATCATTCACCAAACGAAAAGAGGTAACATGAATCCTTTTGTACCTATTGCTTTTCCATAAATACTTCTTGGAAACACTGATCAATGAATAGAATGTGGTTTTCTTGTCCATTCCGACTATGAATCTAGCCCATTACTCTATCCCCAACCAAGACACAAGGGTAACTCCATGGGGATGTAGTGATTGAGTTGACTGAGTCAATATTTGCCTTTGGAAAGGGACTTGCATTGCATCATCCACCCAGAGTCATAGCATGTTACACCCATGGGACTCAGACCTACTAAGCACCCCACAGAAGTTCATTCTCTCACAAAAGAGGAGTCACTATGGATTGCTAAGGAGGCAAATATTGAGTGAAAGATGGCTACTTTTGGAAAAGAGTGTGGGACTCAGGGCAGGTAATACCGAGTGCTTCTTAAATGCACTGTTAGGAATGGATTTTGTGTATAGCTCAATTCAAGCAGGATCATGGCAAACTACCTCTATGTTTGCCTACCTCACTATGGACTAAATGTGCTCCCAAAGTTCATATGTTAGAATACCAACACACAAATTCAAATTTTGTTTTATCCAGGAAACACACCTCCATGTTAAAGACAAACACTACCTCAGAGTAAAAGGCTGGAAAACAATTTTCCAGGCAAATGACCCCAAGAAACAGGCTGGAGTGCCATTCTAATATCGGATAAAATCAACTTTCAACCAAAAGTCATCAAAAAAGATAAGGAAGGACACTTCATACTCATCAAAGGAAAAATCTACCAAGAAGAACTCTCAATTCTGAACATCTATGCCCTGAATGCAAGGGCTCCCACATTCATAAAAGAAACTTTACTAAAGCTCAAAGCACACATTGCATCTCACACAATAATAGTGGGAGACTTCAATACCCCACTATCATCAATGGACAGATCTTGGAAACAAACTAAACAGAGACACAGTGAAACTAACAGATGTTATGAACCAAATGGATTTAACAGATATCTATAGAACATTTCATCCTAAAGCAAAAGAATATACCTTCTTCTCAGCACCTCATGGTACCTTCTGCAAAATTGATCATATAATTGGTCACAAAACAAACCTCAACAGATATAAGAAGATTGAGATAATCCCATGCCTACTATCAGATCACTACTGGTTAAGGCTGGTCTTCAATGGCAACAACAACGACAACAGAAAGCCCACATAAACATGGAAGCTGAACAATGCTCTACTCAATGATAAGCTGGTCAAGGAAGAAAGAAAGAAATTAAAGACTTCCGAGAATTTAATGAAAATGAAAGCACAACATACCCAAACCTATGGGACACAATGAAAGCAGTGTTAAGAGGAAAACTCGTAGCTCTGAGTGCCTCCAAAAAGAAACTGAAGAGAGCATATACTAGCAACTTAATAGCACACCTGAAAGCTCAAGAACAAAAAGAAGCTAATACATCCAAGAGGAGTAGAAGGCAGGAAATAATCAAATTAAGGGCTGAAATCAACCAAGTAGAAACTAAAAGAACTTTACAAACAATCAACAAAAGAACCAGGAGCTGGTTCTTTGGGAAAATCAATAAGATAGATAAACCCTTAGCCAGACTAAACAGAGGGCACAGAGACAGTAGGCAAATTAACAAAATTAGAAATGAAAAGGGAGATATAACAACAAATTCTGAGGAAATTCAAAAAATCATCAGATCCTACTACAAAAGCCTATACTCAATAAAATTGGAAAATCAGGATGAAATGGACAAGTTTCTAGAGAGATATCAAATACCAAAGTTAAGTCAGGATCAGATAAACCATCTAAACATTCCCATAACCCCTAAAGAAATAGAAGCAGTCATTAAAAGTCTCCCAACCAAAAAAAGCCCAGGATGAGATGGGTTCAGTGCAGAATTCTATCAGACCTTCAAAGAAGACCTAATACCAATACTCTTCAATCTATTCCACAAAATAGAAACAGAAGGAACCCTACCCAATTCATCCTATGAGGCCATAGTTACACTGAGACCAAAACTTCACAAAGACCCAACAATAAAAGATAACTTCAAACCAATTTCCCTTATGAATATCAATGCAAAAATATTCAATAAAATTCTTGCAAACCGAATCCAAAAACACATCAAAATGATCATTCACCATGATCAAGTAGGCTTCATCTCAGGGATGCAGGGATGGTTCAATACCCAGAAATCCATCAATGTAATTCACTACATAAACAAACTCAAAGAAAAAAACCACATGGTCATTTCATTAGATGTTAAAAAAGCATTTGACAAAGTTCAACATCCCTTCATGATAAAAGTCTTGGAAAGATCTGGAATTCAAGGACCATACCTAAACATAGTAAAAGCAAAACATACCAAACCAGTGGCCAACATCAAACTAAATGGAGAAAAACTTGAAGCAATCCCACTAAAATCAGAGACTAGGCAAGGCTGCCCTCTCTCTCCCTGTCTATTCAATATAGTACTGGAAGTTCTAGCTAGAGCAATTAGACAACAAAAGGAGGTCAAGGAGATACAAATTGGAAAGGAAGAACTCAAAATATCACTATTTGCAGATGATATGATGGTATACTTGAGTGACCCAAAAAAACCTCCACCAGAGATCTGCTACAGCTGATAAACCACTTCAGCAAAATGGCAGGATACAAAATTAACTCAAGCAAATCAGTAGCCTTCCTATACTCGAAGGATAAACAGGCTGAGAAAGAAATTAGGGAAATGACACTCTTCACAATCTTCACAAACAATATAAAGTATCTTGGTGTGACTCTAACCAAACAAGTGAAAGTTCTGTATGACAAGAACTTCAAATCTCTGAAGAAAGAAATCGAAGAAGACCTCAGAAGATGGAGAGAACTCCCATGCTCATGGATTGGCAGGATTAATATAGTTAAAATGGCCATTCTATTGAAAGCAATCTACAAATTCAATGCAATCCCCATCAAAATTCCAACTCAATTCTTCATAGACTTAGAAAGAGCAATTCTTAAATTCATATGGAATAACAAAAAACCCAGGATAGCAAAAACTATTCTCAACAATAAAAGGACTTCTGGGGAAATCACTCTCCCGGACCTCAAGCTGTACTACAGAGCAGTAGTGATAAAAACTGCATGGTATTGGTACAGCAACAGGCAGGTAGATTCCTGGAACAGAATTGAAAACCCAGAAATGAACCCACACACTTATGGTCACTTGATCTTTGACAAAGGGGTTAAAACCATACAGTGGAAAAAAGACAGTATCTTCAACAAATGGTGCTAGTTCAACTGGCAGTCTACATGTAGAAGATTGCGAATTGATCCATTCCTATCTCCCCCTACAAAGCTCAAGTCCAGGTAGATCAAGGATTTTCACATAAAACCAGATACACTGAATCTAATGAAGAGAAAGTGGGGAAAAGTCTCAAACACATAGGCACAGGGGAAAAGTTCCTGAACAGAACACCAATGGATTGTTCTCTAAGATCAAGAATTGACAAATGGGACTTCATGAAACTACAAAGCTTCTATAAGGCAAAGGACACTGTAAACAGGACAAAATGGCAACCAACAGAGTGGGAAAAGATCTTTACCAATCCTACGTCCAATAGAGGGCTAATATCCAATGTATACAAAGAACTCAAGAAGCTAGACTCCAGAGATCCAAATAACCCTATCAAAAAATGGGGAACAGAGCTAAACAGAGAATTCTCAACTGAGGAAACTTGAATGGCTAAGAAGCACCTAAAGAAATGTTCAACATCCTTAGTCATCAGGGAAATGCAAAACAACCCTGAGATTCCACCTCACACCAGTCAGAATGGCTAAGATCAAAAACTCAGGTGACAGCAGATGTTGGCGTGGATGTAGAGAAAGTGGAACACTCCTCCATTGCTGGTGGGAATGCAAGCTGGTACAACCTCTCTGGAAATCAGTTTGGCAGACCCTCAGAAAAATGACCATAATACTACCTGAGGACCCAGCTATTCCACTCCTCGGCATATACCCAGAAGATGCTCCAACATGTAATAAAGACACAGGTTCCACTATGTTCATAGCAGCCATATTTATAATAGCCAGAAACTGGAAACAGCCCAGATGTCCCTCAACAGAGGAATGGATACAGAAAATGTGGTACATTTACACAATGGAATACTACCCAGCTATTAAAAACAATGACTTCATGAAATTCTTAAGCAAATAGATGGAACTTGAAAATATCATCCTGAGTGAAGTAATGCAGTCACAAAAGAATGAACACAGTATGCACTCACTGATAAGTGGTTATTAGCCCTAAAGTTCAGAATACCCAAGAGTCACTTCACAGCAACCATAGGGCTGAGTGTGAGGTCCCAGATGGAGGACTTGGAAAAGGGACTGAAGGAGCTGAGGGAGTTTGCAGCCCTAGGGAGGGAGCAACAGTGGCAACTGGTCTGACCACTTGATGCTCCCGGAGACTGGATCACCAACCAAAGAATACACATGGAGGGACCCATGGTGCTGGCCACATATGTGGAGAGGAGGGTATTTTTAGCCATCAGGGGGAGGAGAGACCCTTGGGCCGGAGGGTGTTAGATGCCCCAATATAGGAGAATGCCAAGGAGGGAAGCTGAGAATGGGTGGGTGGGTTTGTGGGGGAATACCCCCATAGAGGCAGAGGGAGAGGGAGGGAATAGGGAAGTTCCAAAGGGGAGATCTGGAAAGGGGGAAACATTTGAAATATAAATAAAGTATCAAAAAATAAAAATTAAAAAAAAAAAGTTACAGAAACCAGAGTGAATCAAACCTGAGTCCTCTGAAAGAGCAGCCAGTGCTCTTAACTGCTGCGCTATCTCCCTAGTCCCTCTAGCCCTTACTTTGAATGGTATGCTTTATCCTTTATCAACTTTAGTTCTGTTGAAAATGCAGCAGCAACTTCTTTACCAGCAGAAGGCTTTATAGATTTTATATTTCTCTTATATCTTTCAACTAATGTATGTATCTGAGTCTGAGTATAGGTATACATGACAGATACATGTACGGACATGTGTGTATTTATATGCAGAGGCCAGAGTTTGAGCTTGTATGTCTTCCTCTATCACTTCCCACCTTATTTTTTGAGACATAGTCTCTCCTTACTGAATTTGTGGCTCACCACTTGGACTAAACTGGCTGGCCAGCAAACCACAGAGACTTTGTCTCTGCCCCACAATGCTGGAGTTTCACCATGCCTGGATATTACATTGGTGGTGGGGATAAAGACAGGTCTTCATGCTTGTGCAGTAAGCATTTTAGCCACTAAGCTGTCTTCCCAGTCCTTCTCAAGGGATGGTCCATTTCTTGTAGTTAATTGCCAGCGTCACTCAGAACGGAGGATTCACCAGCTGAAATCTTCACATAGGCTCTACATCTTCTAGTGCAATACCTTATTATCAGTTTGTCTTAGGGTTACATCGCTGTGAAGAGACACCATGATGCTTCACAGCAACTCTTATAAAGGAAAACGTTTCATTGGAGCTGGCCTATAATTTCAGAAGTTTAATCCATTATCATCATGGCAGGAAACATGACTATGCAAGCAGACATAGTACTGGAGATGGAGCTAAGTGTTCTACATCTCGAACCACGGGCAACAGAAGAGACTGTGTCACTGGGTGTGACTTGAACATATATGAGACCTGAAAGCCTACCTCCACAGTGACATACTTCCTCCAACAAGACTACATCCCTTAATAGTGCCACTCCCTGTGGGCCAAGCATTCAAACACATGAGTTTATGGGGGCCATTCCTAACAAACCACTGCACAGTTGGAACATATGGTCACAAATTGAATGGCTTTTCCAACTCAATGAAGCACTCATTACTCACCATGGCTGTAACTTGTACAGCTTACAATGCACAGCAAAACTAACACACATTTCCTTTCTTAATCACCTTTCACCATAAGATTAGGCCTTGCTATAAATCCTAGGTGTTGAGATCAAGCTATGCCATATTCTAAATTGTTCCATATTATATATAACAGTGGTTTTTCTGTCTGTGCCTTATCCTAAAAATTTGCATCTCACAAAAGCATTTGACTCCATTTTGAGTCAGGATGACACTGTACTTTTGTGGACATTTAGCGCTGCCTTCCAGCACCACCCACAACACAAAGACTGAGAACTATTTCTAACTGTAAGAGGGGCATCTCTCTATAATTTATTGGAATAATTTATCAGAAAAACCAGATCCAAGTATTTATCAAGCACACCAAACTGAGGAAGGACACAACACCTTCACCTGAACCCCATAAAGAGAAGGACATCTAATACTATTGTCTTAGTTAGGGTTTTATTGTTGAGAAAAGACACCATTTCCAAGGCAACTCTTATAAAGGAGAGTATTTAATTGGGACTGGCTTACAGTTTCAGAGGTTTAGTCCACTATCATCATGCTGGGAAGCATGACAGTGTCCAGACAGACTTGGTGCTGGAGAAGGAGCTGAGAGCTCAACATCTTAATCTGAAGGCAGCCAGGAAAAAACTATTCTCTGCAGAGGCCTATCTTTTGCACTGAACAGAGCTGGAGCATTGGAAACCTCAAAGCCAACTTACACAGTGATACAGTTCCTCCATCAAGTTCACACCTCCTCTAATAAGGCTGCTCCTCCTAAAAGTGTTACTCCCTATGGCCAAGCATTCAAACAAATGAATCTATGGAAGCTAAATCTATTCAAGCCACCACAAATAAGACAATGACAGGCCACACCAACCTGGCATCTGACCAGCCAGTGTGTGATCAAACTGATGGGTAGAAAACTCTTGCCCTAGAAGCTTCAGTTCTATTTGGTCCCCATTGTCACTACAAACTACTCCAATTGTTATCCATCTGTCCATTTGTTCATCTTGACCCACCTTTCGTCATTTGCCTGTTCATCCATCTAGACTTTGCATCTATTCATCAGCCCTTTTGTCTACCCTGTCCTGTTCTTCACCTCTACAGTCCCCAATTCCAGTCTGACTTGACTCTGCAACTTAGCTAGAACCTGTGACCCAATGCACTGATCTGCCACAGGTACTTCCAAAAGACCTCCAACAGAGTTCATTATCTTATTCCCACCAGGACTGTCTCTGGATCCCTCACTCCCACTCCTGCCTCTAAATTGGACCTCTGTGGAAGTCCTTTACTCTGTTGAGACCTCTCTTTCCCTTGCATCTATTCTATAGCCTACATAAATGCTTATAAAAATAGATGACACATTCACGGTGTGGTGTCTACTGTGTCTTACAGTTAATATCAGCAGCTAAGATTAGAATAAAAGCCAGTTTTCCAAGGAGTTGGGACTACTACGTAGGTTGCTTTCAATAAAACCACTCAACCTTGTGACTTTGATGATCAATAAATTTTGGCATTGTTAAAAGACACAAATGCTTTTGTCCATGTGTCTGGTATAGTGCACATTTAACTTACAGCCTCCTCATTGGATTTTTTTTATCCCTTATTAAAAATTACCCTTTTCATATAGAAGAGGCATGCTACAGCTTCTTCTGAGCCTGTCTGAACTGCAAGCATCATTGCTCTTGTGCTTTAAGGCTGTAAAAGTGAAGCCAGGTTTACTGAACCCAAACACAGCTATGCCATGAAGGTCAGCCTAATCAACAGAGATGGTGACAGGGTGAGACTGAGCTACATTACACCATGGTACTCAGAATGCTGTAAATTTTTAAAAAGCCCTTTACTTTTTTCCAAAGGAAATTTTTACTTTTAGTAAATTTTCCATTTAGTATTTCTAGACCACTGTTGATCATAGGTTACTGAAAGCATTGAAAAATAAAGTACTGGATCAGGGGCTACTATACCAGTATAAAGTAGTCACAATTAATGTGCCCTTTCCTACAGACTTCTGAAATGTAATATTAAAGATGGAGTCTATTTCTTTAGCTCTAGAGCACAGATTGGACTTACTCCTTTTTTTTTTTTTTTTTTTTTTTTGCTCATAAGTCATAGTAAACACAAAGTTGTATTAGTTCTGATTCTTGATCTAAATATACATCATGCTTCTGTTCTTGCTTTGGAAACCCGATAACCTTCCTGATGTATGAATAAGTTCAGGCTTGCCTACTGGAAGATGAGAAACATCATCAGAAAAGCCAAATTGTGTATAATAAGCCAGGTCTCCGAATCAAAGCCATCTAGCTGACCTGACATCAAGCATAGACATATGAGAGTCCAGCCAAGACCAGGAGACAACAGCCTGCTAACTGAAGAACTCATAATAAAAGATTCTTGTATTAAGCTACTAGTCTTAGGATATTTTGTTATACTATACAGATAGCTCATACAGTTATTGATTTCTTGCATTAAATATCTCCCATTGTTTCTCTAATTAGACCATGATTGAAAAGAAAATATATTGAACATAGAAATCACCAATTCAAGTATTCCAGGCAACTTCAACTATAGGATCTTGTATTTTTACTTGCCAAAAACTAGTTTCATGGTAAGAAGAGACCAACTTTTCTACTTACTCCCCTCTTGTGTAGTTTATGCATAATATTATTTTTAGACATAAGTTCATCCTTTTAATATATGTTATGACAAGACTCAGTTTCAAGTGACTGTCACATTACAATAAAGGATTATGGGTTTTCATTTTTTGGGTTTGTTTTTTTTTTTTTTCAGAATTGCTTGGGTTCTCAGCACAACAAATCTAACTCTAAGAGGTGATGGATAAGCTCATTACCTTGACCATGGTAACTATATCACAATCCAAATGTGTATCAAAACATTGTACAATGGGCTCATCCTCATTGTCAATTTGACTGGATTTAGAGTCACCTAGGAGACAAACCTTTGGTTGTACCTATGAAGTCCTTTCCAGAAGGAATTAGCTGAGATAGAAGACACACCCTGAACATGAGTAGTACCATACCAAGGGTTGGCAGGCTTGGACTGAATAAAAGGAAAGAAAGCCAGATGAGGACAAGCATCCCTCTCCCACTACTTCCTGTTCTGCTGAGCTTTGAAGAGTCCTAGCTACATCTGCCCCTGCCATGATGAACACTACCCTCTCAAACCTCAAGCCAAAAATCATCCTTCCTTTCATAAGTTACTTTTTGTTAGGTATTCACAGCAGTGAGAGAATAAGCTAATACATACCCACTGAACATAATTTTTATTTGTCAATTATATCTTTGCAAAAAAATCAATTGAACACTCTATGTCTAAACAAGAAATAACAGGAAAAAACAGAACTAGTGGCTTTAAAGAATGGAGCTATCTATTTGACAAATTCACACTTGTGCCCAAAATATATCTCTGTTAATACTTTATATTGATCACTGGAGAAACATCTATGAAGGGAAGTGGGGGACCAGGACCCCTTCTTCTCTCTCCATAGTTTCATAGCTACCAGAGAGGGAGCAGTTTTGCTCCACTACATTCACCAGGACATGCTGCCAAGTCACAGCCTGAGCAATGAGATCTTCCAAATATGAACTGAAATCTCAGAGCTCATGAGCCAAAATAAATCTTCCCTTCTTCCTTTTTTCCTAATCTGTCTCATGTATTTGTGACAATGATGAATGGTGAATAACTCCGTTAGGACTTGAGGCAGCCAGATGTTTTTGTTACTTGGGTTTCACGTCACCCTCAGCAAAGTATTTCCCTTAAGAATATAAAAGTCACTAGCCAAGGAAGACCCTGAAAAATGGAGTTGTTTCCCCTGTGTGTATGTATTTATACAATATTCTATAGTTGAACTCTCAAATGCACAATGAATACTGTTACCTATAATTCCATGAATTATAAATACATGGTGCTTCAAACTCTGATTAAAGAATTTGAAGAGAATGCAAAGAAAATGAAAAGACACCCCACATTCATAGACTGGAAGAATTAATATTTTTTAAATGTACATATTAGACAAAGTAACATAGCTTTGGTGAAATTCCCATCAGAATACCAAAGACATTCCTTACAAAGCTAGAAAAATCCATCCTAAAGTTATATGGAGACACAAAGAAAAAAGAACAAAGCTGGAGACATTACCCAACCTAATGTCAAAAATACCTCAAAGTTACAGTGCTCCAAATAGCATCTGTTGGCACAAGCACAGGAATATAGACTAACAAAGCACAATAGAGTGACCAGATATAACTCCAGAGATTTACAATTAACTGAAATATTTTTTACAAAGTTACCAAAAATGTACATGAGAGAGAAGACAATATAGTCTCTTCAATAAATGGTATTGTAAAGTCTGTATATGTATATAAGAAGATGAAAAGTTGTTCTTTATCATTTTGCCTTTACAAAAATCAACTCAAAATGAACCAAGCTGAAGTAAAAAGCTGAAACAATGTAAAAGAACAAAAAGCAAATACTTTAAAACATCAGTATAGATGAGAACTTTTTTAACAAGACCTCAAAAAGCAGAAATAAAAAAAAATGAGATTATGTACAATCAAAATCCTTCTCCGCTGCACAGGAAAAATCAGAATAAAAAGATACCCTACAGAATAAGAAAACTGTCAGCTATTCACTTGATTCAGGGTTAATATCTGGAGTAATACAAATACTTAAAATTCAAGAAAGACATCCTGATTTAAAATGGGCAAACAATACAGAGGAAGTGGACAACAAATTTAGGGGCAAATGCTTAATAGCATTAGTTGTCAGTAAGGTGCAAATAAAAGCCACAGTGAGATATTATCTTATCCCAGTTAGCATAGTATCTTAGTCAGGGCTTGTATTCCTGCACAAAACATCAAGACCAAGAAGCAAGTTGGGAAGAAAAGGGTTTATTCAGCTTATACTTCCACATTGCTGTTCATCACCAAAGGAACTCACACAGAGCAGGAACTTAGAGGCAGTAGCTGATGCAGAGGCCACAGAGGGTGCTGCTTACTGGCTTGCTTCCCCTGGCTTGCTCAGTTTGCTTTCTTATAGAACCCAAGACTACCAGCCTAGAGATGGCACCACTTACAATGGGCTGGGCCCTCCACTCTGATCACTAATTCAGAACATGCCTTACAGCTGGATCTCATGGAGTCATTTCCTCAAGAGAGGCTCCTTTCTCTGTGATAACTCCAGCTTGTGTCAAGTTGACACACAAAACTAGCCAGTACACATGGCTACTATAAAAGATGGAGCTGGAGAGATGGCACAATGGCTAAGAGCATGTATTGCTTTTACAGAGGACCCAAGTTCTGTTCCCATACCCACATTGGGCTGCTCACAACTACCTGCAACTCCAGCTCTAAGGAAGCCAGTACGTTCTTGCCTCTGTATGCATCATCCATGTACACAAACCCATGGTCAGAAATACATGTATATGCATAATTGAAAATGAAAATAAATAATATTTTTAAAAATACAAAAGATAATAACTGCTGAAAATAATGTACAGAAAGGGGATTTCTTATACAATGTTGGTAAAATGTAAATTCATTCAACCATTGAGAAGAACCATGCAGCATTTCCTCAACACACTAAAATTAGATCCACCGTCTGACTCAATCCTATTCTGGTACACACAGAAAGAAAGTGATGTCAGCATGTCAAAAAGTTACCCAACTAGTCACAATAGACATGTGACTGACCTAAATATCAATGCATAGGTGAGTGAGTGAGAATACAGTCCTAGCAAACAATGAAATATTGTTCAGCTATTTTTTAATTATATTTTGGGAAGCTTTAGAAAGTAGGCAGAGGAAGTATCAAACAGAGTAGAATAGGAATGTTTCCATGTTCAATAGCACAGTGACAGCAATTCACAATAATCTCTCATATATCTGGTAAGTAGCTAGAACGAAAGAGCTTTGAAACATGAAATAAGATAGAAACATTCATGATCTTGGTTGATCCATATACAACATATATGTGTATTAAATACCACAGTGTGATCTATATCTACCTGCTTAGAGGCTGCCCTGGGCTCACCCTCTCCTCCAAAGTTCATAGATTGGACACTTAACCTCAGTGCAGAGGTCTTGAGAAGTGGGACTTTTAGGCAGTGATGAGATCATGAAGGCCCTGACTCTGGCATGGGGTCAGGAGGTCAGCCTCTCCGTTTCTATTTCTGTCTTCCCTCCCTTGACCGTCCCTCCCCACTGCCTTGCTCATTGTCACACAACATAGACTTTTTGGCCCGCCCATGTTCTAGCACAGTTAACACTTATTGAGGTAGTTCCTGGATCTTGAATCTTTTCAACCACCAGAACTATGAGGCAAACAAATTTCTATTCATTGTAAGTTCTGGATCCTATTATTATAAGATACTATATTATAAGAACACGAAATTGCCCATGATAATTACTCCTTCCCATGGCCACAAAAGAGGAGTCACTACGGGTTGCTAAGGAGCCAAATGTTGAGTACCAGATGGCTACTGTTGGAAAAGAGTGTGGGACTCAGTGCAGGTAATACCGAGTGCTCGTTAAATGCACTGTTAGGAATGGATTTTGTGTATAGCTCAATTCAAGCAGAATCATGGGTTGCCAAACTATCTCTATGTTTGCCTACCTCACTATGGACTAAATGTGCCCCCAAAGTTCATATGTTAGAATAGCAACACATAAATTCACATTTTGAATTTATTTGGAGTCTTGGCCTTTGGGGGGTCTTTAGCATTAGATGAGGTCCTATGGGTGAGGGCCCCATGATGAACTTGGTGGCTATATAAGAAGCTCTGTTTGCTCCTTCTCCCCATGTTACAATGCAGTAAGAGGACATCACTGGATGCCACTCACAAGAAAATTAATCAACACTTCACTTTATGAATATCCCATGTGGCCAGCCACAATTTGCTTGCCCCACAGATGCCTCTTGGGTAGCACAGCTTTTATCCTTCACCTAGTTCTCATCTGGGTTCCACTCCAGAGTCTCCTCCAACCCCTGCCTTGTGGAGAGTGCCAAATAGTCTCTCTTAGCCCAGTGGTTGAGCAAGGACCCTCCTCTTTACTAAGCAAGCACTAGGACTATGCTGAACTTTCTTCTTTAATCAACCCTTTTTAGTGTCATTATGGACATTTTACAGTAAATGGGAAGTTCTAAAGGTCACCATCATGAACACAGAAACTCACTTAACTACGTGTTCTCTGAATCACTTTTTTTGTCTTGTTTAGGAAAACAGTACAGTTTGGGGGTTTGGGGAGATTCTCACAAAGGTGTTCTGTTTCACAGACTATTCTAGGATTCTTTCTCAGGTTTCAAAAGTCACATTGTTGACTGGAAATTTAATCCTTTGGCCTTCAGTCACCTTTGTTTTATCTCCCCAAGGCTCAGCCAAATGCTTGAGAGCCACATGACCTTTATAGAAAACTCGTCATTTTTTAAAGGGCATATTATTAGCCCTGGATTTCTGTAAACAATTCAGAGAGTGAAATCTAAACAGATATCTAAAATTAAGCCACAGATGGGCACATTGGTTACCTAAGAATGAAAAAAACATGCTGGTAGTTTCTTGGTTTATACAGCTATTTTTATATGCAGAGCATAGACAATGCCACCTCCAAACGACAAAGGCTCAGGATTCAACAGATACACCAGATGTCCAAAGCCTCCCCGATGCCTATCTCTTGGGACCAGATATAAATGTGCTGTAGAGACTATGGTTCACAACCAAAGGCTAATAAAGATTTACTCATAGGTATCTCAGTAGATTAGTGTGCCTACAAATTCTTTGCAGACTCTGCTGTGGAGAAAATTCCTTCCACTGACCACCCCCTCCAATCTTTAAATTGAGATGTCTTATAACTTGCTCTTACTTGTGAATGTAAGGGGTAAATCAATGTCACTCAAGTTCCAGAGCCTGCACCTCTGTTCCCAGTGTCTGGGAATGCTTTTCTGAGAACACTATCAACCTGCTAGAAGACGGGAAGCCACATGATCCAGAAGCAAAGAAGTTCACAGTCCACACTTAGTATCAGCTGCCAAATACACAGATGAGGATGGCTGCCCTCTCCAACTCAACAACTCTCCAGCATCTACATGAGTGAGCCCAGACCAAAGAAGCAAAGAGCCTACCCAGTCGAACTACAGAACAACGGGGAATGAGACCTTGATGAAATTAAGCTAGCTTGATTCACAGCAAAATCTGAGCTTGTTTGCTCATTCAAGTGGGATGATTCCTATCTAACTACCAATGTATTTAACATCTATTGTGCCATACTTATGTAATAGATGTTCATACACAGCTTGAGAGTCCACTGAAATAACAAATGCTAAAATTCCCAGAGCTACTGTTAGTGTTGTTAATAGCACCTCCGGCCTTCCACATTTTTAGCCATTTAAGTTCATTCTGTTTAAGATCTTATCAAGAGATCGAAGAGTATTGTTAACAGGACCTGATCTATTGACACTTAACCTTCTAGTTTTCAAAACACTCAGGTGTGCCCCTGAACACACATCCTGTTGAATTTCTCCCTACAAGGCCAGAAGTTCACCCATAACCACTAGCATATAGTCCATGCTACAAGTCATACTAGTATTACTATTCCATGTGACCTCATCCAGAAGAGGTACAAATGAGGCAGTTCAGGGACCCTTCCCAAGCCCATCTTTCCCATACCGATGCAAGATTTGCCTTTAAATACTGGAAAAGAGGTATTCAAAACTTTGCAGTACTGGTCAAGGTGTGGCTCTGCCCATCAGTGACCTGTCATCCTTCTAGTCTCTTCTGTCAGGTGCTTTGACAAGTTGTCAGAACTGTGGGAAACCTCTTCCTGGGATCCAAATCCTCCCTTTGGCTATCACCAGGCTTCATACTTTCCTTCTTCCAGATACACCCTAGTTGGAGTAAATAGCACCTCCCTTAACACTACCCTAGTTGGAGCATAGAACTCTGTCCTTACCACTACTCTGATCTGCTTGCTTGCACCTTTCCATGACACATATCTGTGTGGTTCTCAACTCCTGTCCAGATATGGAATGTCTTTTCCAAACTAAGATCTATGAGGGTGAAGTTGCAGAACCTTAGGCAGGATTTCTCCTCCTCTGGACTTTGGCCCATACCAGATAAGGCCCATGAAGGGTTAGAGGAGATGGTGTCTATCATCCCTTCTGACCTAAAAACCAAGAACGTAAAATTGAAAATCAAGCAATAAAAGTTTAAAGGTCTGGTTAAACTTTTATTTCTTCTTAAATCAACTAGAAAGCATTAGGTGAGGAAAGATGGATTCTATAAAAGTATGTTTACCAACTAATACAGGAAAATAAAAAGGAATTGGAAAGAAATTCCATTTATATATCCCCAGAGGATTAAACCACAGTTCACGCTGCTTGATTTTTTTGTTTCTAAAGCAATTCATTCAGAGCAAAGATCTTATAGGCTACTCCTGAAGCCTAGCACTGAATGAAGAAATTCAATTAAAATAGTCTTGGGCTTCTCCAAGATCTTATATTCCATGAAGATTTAGATCTAGTACAAGACAACATCAGCATCAGCATTGGCAGAACCATGGGAAAGCATGGGTAGAGCATAGCAGTGAGTGTTTTATTTATTTGATGCATGTGTGTGTGTGTGTGTGTGTGTGTGTGTGTGTGTGATTGTATGAGTGTGTGTGCATTGTGCCTGAATGTGAGTCCATGTGTGAATGTGATTGTGTGTGTGTGTGTGATTGTATGAGTGTGTGTGCATTGTGCATGAATG
>JADRCH010000008.1:3100663-3112776 GCA_019843965.1 Rhynchomys soricoides | reverse complement strand
TGTGTGTGATTGTATGAGTGTGTGTGCATTGTGCATGAATGTGAGTCTATGTGTGAAAGTGATTGTGTGTGTGTGTGTGTGTGTGCACGCGCACGCATGTGCACTTTTAGAAGCCAGAAGAGGGTATCAGATCCCCTGGAGACACAGCAACAAGTGCTCTTAGCCACTGATTCATCTCTCCAGTTCCAGCAATGACTGTTTCTGGAGACAGAGGAGCAAGTGTCTTCTGAGCTGCCTAGAAGTGGGTATCATTACAGAAACCATACCTATTAAAAGACAATATGCCCAACACCTCCTGAAAGTTCCCAGAATCGTACACTCATTTGCTCATATCGCCTCAGATAAAAATCAGTATTCCCAGAGCAGGAAATGAAGCTTAGTGATTGTCAGTAACAAATATCATTTGCACAATTCTGCATGAGATAGCAGTGTGCTGCCTGTGTGACCCAATAAAGGAGAGTAACAAGTATGAGAAAGAAATCACAATTTCAGAGCGAGAAGGGCAGACTTGAGAAATTCACGAAGACAGTGAGGGAACAGCATAAAGGTGACAAGAAATGATGGCTGATGCACCAGAAAGAAAGAACTCAAACCAAAGGCAGCTCCAGCTACACAGTTCCTGGTAGGGGTTTGGGGTGAGGAGGCCTTATCAACAGGAAAGTCAGGCAACCCTGTAAAGAGACAGAGCCCTACCCTCAAGACATATCACTGCCCTCACAGGCCTCAAATCAAGCCATGGGTTTTGGTGAGACCCTACTCCACGGATGGACATATCAGCAGGTGGAAATAATTTTAATTTTGTCACTCTGTACAACTCAGAAGGCAATGGCCAGGTACTATTGTGCATGGGAGCCTATTATTTAAAACTGAAATAGCTGGAGAGGGGGCTGAGAATAGGAACAACCATGATTCAGGGAGCCTGAATTTAATCCCTCACAACTTCAGGGTAAGCGATAGCATAGATGCGACAAGCTGAGGATCATAAGACATTCTTCTCTGGCAACAATTGCATAGGGAATGGTGACCCCCACCCTTGATGCCCAAGAGTAAATGCCAGCCACTAATGACTATCACTGAAGTGCAATATTGCTAAATCTGAGGTCAGTGTGCGGGCCAACCTCTGAACACACCTATCTGCCATTCACTGATGAGGGTACCAAGAATTTGGAAGTGCATCCCCCACAGTAGGGTGATTAGTTCTTAGGAGATCTTTAGAGTAGGAAAGCAAGTCCTCTGCCTGTACAGAGCTCAGTTTGTGGTTGTTCTCACCACTCCCAATACATATGGGAGAAACCTTTCCAGCCAGAACATTAAACACCCTTGGGAACATAACCTGGGGAATCAGAGGAGGGTGAGACACCCTGCCTAGCCCAAAGACTGCAAAGCTAACTGTGTGTACTGGTTGTTGTTATTGTTCATAGGTGTCATAGCTGGGCAAGACTGTTGGTTGCTCCCTTCCTTCTGGTGCTATGAAAACCAGTTCTCAGGGGGAGCTTTCTGGTCAGTTCCATCCCAACAGTCTAAATGCACGGTGTCTTCAGCAGTAAGGACTTACCTTCCACTTCCAGGGGACAGCCGGGGGCAACAGCAATAGCCTGTAATGTTTTGAGCATCTTCTGGATGACCATTACCAACAACTCAAAAAGAGGGCTTCTCATGCCTGGTGTTGGGGTTTCTGTTAGATGGTATTTGGCTCTTGGAAGGAGCATTGTTGGACAAGGTGAGAAACATGTTTAAATGTTGGAAATAAAAAAATAATCCCTTAAGTCAAATAAAAACACCAACCCATAATCAATAGACTCAGCCAGACCAAAGGAAAAGTACCAGAGATAGAGGACATGACTGAGGAAATATAACACACACTGATAAATAAAACTAAATAAACATGACTACAATATCCAAGAATCCTGAGATACAATCAAAAAACAAAAGCAACAAGTCCAAAAGACAAAGGGAGCTAAGGATTTTTAAAATGTATAGGCGGAAAGAATCTGTTATTCAATAAACTAGAAAATGAAATATCTCAAATATAGAGAAAGAAATCAGCATCCAAACATAAGAGGCATTTAGAACTAAATAGATGTTATCAGATAAGAGCCACTCTGTGACATATAAGAAAGCAAAAAAGCAAAACAATATTCAAATCTTTAAGAATAAACAGTAAGGAGAGAGAGAGAGAACCTTCTGAAACTAGAAAAACATGCAAAAATTAAAAACAACTGTCATATGACCCAGCTATGGCTCTGCAGGACATACACACAATGACCTTTAAGTCAGCATATCACAGAGAAGCTTAGACACCTGTTTTTATTGCTATCCTACACACAATAAGTAGGTAAGAGATGGAACTAGCCTAGATTTTTACCAACAGACAAATGGATCAAGAAATTACAGTACATATACACCACAGAATTTGCTTTTGAACCAGGGTCTCACTCTAGTCCAGGTTACCCTAAAACTTACTTCATATCTCAGGCTGGCCTTGAACTCAGCTTCCTGAGTATCTGGACAACCAGAATGTGCCTGATCAACCATAAAGACAACTGAAATGAGGCTAGGTATGCAGTTCAATTGGTACAGTTCTCTTGGGGATTAAAAAGAGTAGGGACATTTAAGACACCTACCAGATCTGAAGGAAAAGACATCAAAGCCAAGGTGACTGCTCTGAACTCCTCGCCCTACATCCGCTGTTTTAAAGCTGATATAAACTACAGCCACCAGGAAGCTCTTTAGAGCAGGCACTGATGGCCCAAGCCCTCAAGCTTCTAACTCAGTAGATCAGGGAGGATTTGCATTTTAATGAATCCCAGCTGATGCCAATACAGCTGGCTACTCCCTAACACCCTGAGCTCAGTACCTGCCTGACATTCATTACATGTAAGAATCATCTTTGAATCTCATAGAAAGACCCAGGCCATAGCCCTCATCAAGTCCACCAGAATCCCTGTGGACGTGTTTCAAAATAGAGCAAGCAGTTAAACACAGTGGTGTAGGTCTGCTATCCCGCACTCAGAAGACCAATACAGAATGATCTCAATGGGAGACTGGCTGGGTAGCATAGCAAAAACATGTCCCAGTAATAAATGGAATCAGGTGATTTCAATATACATCCAAGCCATAAGGAATAATGCAAACGGCCTGGGGGACGTGGTGGTTCTGTGTTCTTCCAGAACACCAGGATTCAATTCTCAGCACCCACAAAGTGACTCACAACCAGAGAACCAACAAACTCTTCTGGCCTCCGCAGGCACTGCTCACATGTGGTACACAGACTAACATGCAGGCAAAACAGCCACATACATTAAAACAAAAACAAAAACAAAAACAAAACAGCATTTTAAAGAGAAGTAATCCAACATAGAACACACCAGAGAGACTACAGTGAAAGTTACTGTGTCCCTGTAGGTCATTCCACATAATGCACATGACTAAAGATTATGCAGTCCCTGAAGGAAACTTCACCTAGAGACTATTATTCCCATTGTACTGATAGGTCAGGAAACGCAAATCGTTAGTCACAGGCCATAAACTGCTAAGTGACAAAGGGAAGTCAAATTCAGATTCTTTTTTTGTTTTTTAATTTGGTTTTTCGAGACAGGGTTTCTCTGTATAGCCCTGGCTGTCCTGGAACTCACTCTGTAGACCAGGCTGGCCTCGAACTCAGAAATCCGCCTGCCTCTGCCTCCCGAGTGCTGGGATTAAAGGCGTGCGCCACCACTGCCCGGCTCAGATCTAAATTCTTAAACACGTCATTTCCAAGAGGCTAATGCTCAAAACAAAGCGATCAGAGATGGAACTACTTGAACCATCCTAACACATGGCACTATACAAAGCAGCACAGACATGTGCAGTCACGGGCACATGAATAACCAAGCATAAGTCATGGTCTTTGTAGCCAAGTCACTCTCTGCTTATGCTCGTTCAGTAACTCACTCACTCCAAGAAAACTTCAAATTCCAAAGGCTACACCGAAAGGCGATCTAGGACGAAAGCACCACCTCCATTCCTCCCTCCTGTTTTTATCAGTTGATTTCTGGTACTCCAAATCCAGCCACATGGCTACATGTCTGCCCATACCTTCTCTCCTTACTTCCTCCCTGTCTCCAAGGTTGGCTCCCACCCATTTGTTAAAATTTAGGCCACCTTTCACCTCTTCCCTACAGTTGCCTCCCAGGGGCCCTTCTCTAGCAATGTGTGCATTCACTACTCATTTTGATGGCCTTCTACATCATCCCCAATACATTTGGCCTATTCTACAACTGTTACAAAGGAGCCATTCGAAGAGGTCCCAATGCTCCCCTGAGAAGATCCTTCAAATGAAGGCTGTGTTCTCTCCTAGCCTCCAGATGGAGAGATGACCTAGTATACTTCTCCCTCTGTTCCAGACCATCTTCCCCCTTCCCCTCCTCCACCTTTGAGTCTCCTGGTGTCCAGTTGCACAGTCTACCATCCTTTTCACCAGCATCCCAAGGTTGTACCTTCCATCCTGGGCCAGTCAGTTCTTGGCTCACCATCACTGTCTCCAGCCAACTTTTGTCTTGATTATTAGTGACTTCAAGAATTGCTTTGGTGACTCTTCCAATAACCTGCTCATTCCGTTCCCTGTCTTATCTCCAATAAGCTTAGCCTCCATCCCTCTTCAGGCACTCATGCCCATGGCTTCACCCCAGACCTTGTCGTCTGTAGCCATTGTAGGTCCTCTGAAATCTCAATTTCAACTCTCTTCCTATGATTCTTCCACCCTCAGGGAATTATGATCCCTGGATCCTACCCCTCTTCATTGTACCTCATCTTCCCCAATGCCATGTCCTCATTGGCTGTTCTTAGTGGATCAGATTCCCTGGCCAGTGTTTGTCATTGTTTCCTCTCACTTCTTGCCTTGTCCAACTCTCCTGGCTCACCCACACCTTAGTAGTCAAAACCAAGACTCCCTTTGTTCTGCATCTGTACCAAGAGCTGGAAGTACAAACCAGGCCAATCCAGCCATTGCAGCCTTGACCACGACCTCAAGTAGATCCTAGTATGAGTCCTTCACGTCCTCTGGATGCTTCCTCCCCGCCTTGTCCTCCGATTTCAGATCTCAAACGCTGAGCCCATCCTCCTCAGACAGCAACTTTGTTTCTTTCTCCAGATCACCAGGAAGACCTGTCCCAACCCCTTCTCTCTGCTGAGCACTCTCATCCCTGCCACCCCACAGGATGCCTAAAACCATACTCTCTGGCTACTCAGGAGTTCCAGCCCCTCCAGGACCTCCAAGCTACTGTTCTGCCTCCTTTATGCTGAATTCCCTAGCTTCCCTGATTATGGGATGATACCATAGAGACAGAAAATGAACTGTGCTGGGGATGTAAATCTCTTTTCTTTTGTTAAATTGGCTATTAAAACATTCCATTGTGCTTTCTACCCAAAAAGGATAAGCCTCTTGATATGCTATTATTTCAGCCAACAAAAGGCTAAGCATCCCCACACTGCTCCTCCACAGCCTATTCGCCCAGCGTCTACTGATTCCAAGGGCTGATTCCAAGGATGGTGACCCAGAGAAGAAAAATAAAATAGGACTTGGAGCTCTTAATGTATTGTGTGTTTATCTGGATTCACAAAGAGTAATTGTTCGAATGAATCAGGGAAAAAAAAAAGATACTCAGTCTTTTTCTTCTGTGATCATTGGACAACAGTGTGGGCTGGCAAATATGCAGGGAGGCCAGGGGGAATGAAGAACGCCACTTTTTATCAACTTTAACTTCGCTTTTCCCAAGACAATGTTTGAAAGGGGGTAGTAGGTGATGTGTTTATAAAAAGATAAAGAGAGAAAGGAAAATGTTCTATGGGGTGTGGTGAGGTGTGGGGGAAGGGGGTGTCTCAGCGGGCCCATGCCAAGGCGTCCCTTTCCCTTGAGGGACCAGCCACACTACAATATAGTATAGAATAGAGTTTATTCAGGGCATGGGGAGGGGGGTTAAAAGGGCAGTAGAGGCAGAGAAAGGCAGAGAGAGAGAGAGAGAGAGAAGTAGAGGCCGGCCATGACCATGTGGAGGGGGGGAGGAGGGGAGAAGGGAAGCATCCCAAGAGAACAAGAGGGCAAGAGAGGGGGGAGGGGCAAGCAGCCCCTTTTATAGTGGGTCAGGCCTACCTGGCTGTTGCCAGGTAACTGTGGGGAGGAGCATACCTGGCTGTTGCCAGGTAACTGTGAGGAGGAGCATAGCTGGCTGTTGCCAGGTAACTGTGAGGAGGAGCATAACTGGCTGTTGCCCAGTAACTGTGGGGTGGGGTTTAGACAGAATACTAACAATAGGTATGGTTTTTCCAGCTCAAACTTTCAACAATTCAAATTCCCTCATTCCTTATTGCCAGAGCCACAGGAGGAGAAAAAAAAGAAAGAAAACTTAAAAGGAATTTGCATTCTAATTTACATAGAGCACTTACCATCTGCCCCAGAATCACATAAATGATTTCTATCTGCACTGCAATCACCCTGCTCACAGACTAGGCAGTATTTTAGCATCATTGGGGCATACTGATGGAAATTGACACTGAGGTGACATGAGCTCAAGGTGAAATCAGCTCAAGGTCTTTAGCCCACTAAGCAGGGCAGCTACCAGCCAGACCTGGGCAGCAGGACTCTTGAGCAGGTATCCAAGGATGTCCTGGCACCATCTGTTCCCCTCTCCCAGACTCTAGCCTCTGTATCGGTCTGCCCATTTGGGAATTTAAAGGGGAAGTGAGATAGACGAACAGAATCAAGAGGATTCAAGTTCCTCTGAGACAAGTTTAAAAAGTAGGTTAAGTCTTACAGAAGGGACCAACTTCCTCAGGAAGAGATTCAATGGGGAGAATTTGGCTAATACGAAAGGCTCTTTTTAAAAAAAAAAAAAAAAATCTTCCCTCATCCATTACATCCCTACTGCAGTTTGCTGTCCCTCTACTCCTTCCACCCCTGCAACCTCCCCTTCCCCCCATCCACCACTCTTCTGTTGCTCTTCAGAAAAGAGGTCTCCTAGGGATAGCAACCACACACTACATGGCAAGTTATAATAAGACTAGACGCAAACCCTAGTATCAAGGCTAGATGAGGCAACCCAGTAGGAGAAAGGGGGCCCATTCTTTAATGTAGTATTTTTACTACCTCTTTGAGAATTTCATATGTGCATATTTTTATTTCACATGTGCGTTTTGATTATTCTTACTCTCTGTTCTTCCCTGTGCTGGCTAGTTTCATGTCAACTTGACAGAAGCTTGAGTCAATGGAAAAGAGGGATCCTGAATTGAGAAAATGCCTCTCTATATGATCAGGCTGTAGGTAAGCCTGTAGGGCATTTTCTTAGTTAGTGATTGATGAGAGAGGGCCTGGCCCATTGTGGTTGAGGCCACCACTGGGAGGTACTAATTTTTATAAGAAAGCAAACCATGGGAAGCAAGCCAATAAGGAGCACCCCTCTATGGCTTCTGCATCAGGTCCTGCCTCCAGGTTCTTCACCCTGTTTGAATTCCTGCCTTGACTTCATTCAGTGATGAACAGTGATATGGAAGTGCAAGCCAAAATTCCTTTCCTCCCCAAGTTGCTTTGGTCATGTTGTTCTGTCTCAACAATTGTAACCCTAACTGAGACATCCGCCTAACTCCTCCCAGATTTACCCCACTCACACACACCCTCCTAACTCCATGTTGTCTTTTTGTATTTACAATCTACTGAATCAATTTTGTGTTGTCCATATACACATAGGTATGTAGCTATCCACTGGAGCATAGTCAACCTACCAGGGGCAAAACATCCTTGAAGAAAACCAGCTTCCTCTAACAATCATCTATTGTCAATAGCTCCAAGTTAGGCATGGAGGCCCATGAACTCCTTACCCCTCCATGCAGAGATGATCACTGGCTTGACCCAATGCATGTCTTTGGCAGGCCACCAGCAAAGTACCATTTTAAAGTTCTTATTGTCTAACATGTGGGCAAAGACGGGGTGGGCCCTGTCTCTGTGTAGCTGAGAGAGTCAATATAAGGGAGTGATTTTTAGAATGTAACTGCCAAGATTTGAAGCCAGACTCTTCTTACTGTGTGATCTTTGCTGATTTTATCCTCACTGATTTTCAGATCTCTTCAGGTAAAATGGGAATGACTATAATAGCAGCCACTTCAAGATCATATTGGTACCCATGTCCACCAAAGGACAATATTAAACTTCAAATGCAAACTGAATACACATATATCAAGCCCATATAAAATATAGAATTATAATGTACAATCTATAGACAGCCAAGCAAACAAACTTATTGTCTTCAGTGTCCAGAAAGCTAAACTTGCAGAAAGTAAGACTATGGGACCATTCTTTGCTAGAGAAGTAAACTGGCAAGGGAGGTAAATAAAAATCCTGTAACAATGCACCAAAACCAGGATGCACAGGACTGGTGAACTGACTGGTATACCCTAGGTCCAAGACAGAGAGCTGAATTAGTAGTTTCAGCCAATCATTTCAAAGTGCTGCTCCCAATGAGACTGCCTCCAGCCAGAACACTCTGGAAGCTTTTCCTTTCCTCCATTCTGAAGCTTGAGCTTCCTCATCTGTCTTTGAGTCTCTGCCTAACTCCAGTAACGATGGCCAATCCCAATTCCATTGCTACAGGCTTTAACTGTACAGACAACATGTGATCAGGGTCAGCATGATTTGTGGTTTTGTTTGGGGGTCTTGTTTTGTTTTGGGGTGTGTGTGTGTGTGTGCATACACAAGCATACCAGCAGAGACCAAAGGACAACATTTGGTGTTATTTGTCAGTCACTGTCCATCTTTTATTGAAGTAGGGTCTTTCATTGACCCGGAGCTCCAAGTATCCTCAGGGACACTCCAGCTCCCCAGGGTTGGGATATACCCTAGTTGGAGTACATAGCACCTCCCCTAACACTAGGGTTGGGATCCCAAGTATGGACCACCACACCCAGCTTATTACTTGGTCCAGGGGATTAAACTCAGATCCCTATGTGTGTAAAGCATACACTTTATCGTCCCATCTATCTCTCAGCATCAAACTCAGAACATTTTTTTAGGAGAAAGGCAAGGAAAGTGACACAGTTTGGGTAGTGGACAGATAGTGGAAGTATGCACAGTTAGGGAAGTCTGGATAAGATTCACTTCCAAGCTGGAGAGCTCATGCCTCATATCAACCTGCCTTCCCCACTCATAGTAGTGTGTCTCCAAAACTTTCTCTCTCAAAATACCATGCCCCCTTCCTTACTTAACATTCAGCTAGAGGATTGTTTCCTTGGAGGAAGTGCTTCCGGGGCATTTGTTCATGGGCTCTGGCTGCAATTTCCATCCATGTACTGAGCCCTCACCAATATCTTTCCATTTCCCTAACTGATATATGAACTCTCTCCCCTGAAGCTGGCTTGGACCACAATTATAAAACAGTAGATTTTCAATGTGTTTAAGTATATCTGAAAGCAAGCACAGCAAATAATATTTGTGATCTCTAGATAATGGTATTCCCAGTGATTTTATTTTCTTCTTAATAAATTTCTCTCATTTCTAAGCCTTTCATTATGAACACAAACTTTTCTTATTAAAAATGCTCCTTACAAATTATTTCTGGCATGGCCAATCAATTAAAATCTGTCAGTCATGTATTCCCTGGGCGTGAATATGGGGCTCCTTAATGGAATAAAATACAGGTGGCCTGGAGTGAGAGCTACCTAGCAAGGTCAAAGGCACAGGGAACACCCAAGTGCTTTGTAACATAGCTGAAGACCACTCCACTGATAGTCTAGGACCAGCTTACAGCACTCTCACCTACACTGTCCCTGCAGGTGTATGAGACAGAGTTCAGCTCAGCCGCATGAGTTGTGGGAGACACAAATAAGCTGTGTGTTCCTAACACTGACAGAACAGTCCCTATGGCCTATTTCTTAAACAAATCACTGTACAGTTGGAAATGCAAACAGAGGCAAATTCAGAAATAGGAAGGTCCAAGAGAACCATGCATGGGACTGATTCATTCCTGACCAGACTTCATGGTCAATGCCCGAAATTAGAGTCATTGGGATGCATGTGTGTGAGTGTGTGCTTTTGTGTGTGCTTTCGTGTGTCTCTGTGTGTGTGTGTGTGTGTGTGTGTGAGAGAGAGAGAGAGAGAGAGAGAGAGAGAGAGAGAGAGAGAAAGGTGCTTCTAGGTACTGTCCCTTCTCCACTCCTAAAGAAGAGGTCTACCACTGAACAGCTCAGCCCTCAGTTCACTAAGCCTTCTGCTTTGAAAACCCTAATTATTGATTGATGTCTATTCTTTCTTGGCCAAAATAACAAGAATCTGTCTCCCTTGGCTTTTCCTGGACCTTGGTTGTGAAATGTTCTTCAGTTTGTCTAGCTGTCACTAACGGGTTAGGCAGAGATGTCCTAGGACATATTTCTCCTGTGCTGAGCACATAGGCTTGGTGCACACATGGGATGGATATTCAAACAATTAAGACTCACCAAAATATCCAGCAGTATATCATCGAGCAAAATAGCAACATTTGAGGACCACCAAAGGCAGACCTTTTTTTTTCATTATTATACTAACACTTATTAAGAAAAATTGTCTAAAGCTTATACTAAAACAAGGAATAATGATATATCATATATATATCATTGTTCAATAGATTCAGTAATTACCTGGGACTTTGATTGATTTTTGCCATTCACTATTTGATCAGAGAACAGATGTGAAAATAATGTTTTAACTAGAAAATTTCTGTTCCAAAGGCTACAATTTTTTGTCCTATAAGACCTTATCTAGGAGCCAGGCACTGGTGGCACACCCCTTTAATCCCAGCACTCGGCAGGCAGATTTCTAAGTTTGAGGCCAGCCTGGTCTACAGAGTGAGTTCCAGGACAGCCAGGGCTATACAGAGAAACCCTGTCTCGAAAAACCAAAAAAAAAAAAAAAAAAAAGACCTTAGCTGGTGATGTATATCTAATCAAGTTTAACACTGTATTCCTTTGACTAATTTCCTAAATAAATCTTCATTTCTTAAATTTTTTGTGAACCAAACGTGCCTTAAGCAACACTTTCAAATCAGGATTTGAATGAAATCATTAGTAAATATTCATTTTCTTCTGTATTGTCTTAGAATTATTAATGCTATGATAAAATACTATGACCAAAAGCAAGTTGGGGGAAAGGGTTAATTTTATGCTTCCATATCAATATACATCATCCAAGGAAGTCAGGACAGGGATTTAAATATGGCAGGAACCTGAAGGCAGGAGCTGATGCAGAGTTCATGGAGGAGTGCTGCTTACTGGCTTGCTCCCCATGGCTTGCTCAGCCTGATTTCTTATAGAAACCAGGACCAGGGAGGGTACCACCTACAACAGTCTGTAAACTTTCCCATCTATCACTAATTAAGAAAATGCCCTAGAGACTTGCCTGCAGCCCCATTTTTATGGAGGCACTTTCTTCATTGAGGTTCCCTCCTTTCAGATGACACTAACCTGTGTCAAGTTGATATAAAACTATCCATCACACATATAAATGATATTTTAATTTAACTTGTTCTCCATTTTGCAGATGAGGGGATCTAAGATTCAAAGAGAGCAGAGCAACACGTCATCAGAAAGTCAGCCTTGAAGCTAGTCTACCCTAAATTCTTTCCTAAATGCTCAAACCCAGTAGCTGTGTTTTCATGATCAAGTCACTTTGTCTATGTTTGGTTTCCTTGTATGTAAATTGGGTTGAGTGGCATCTGGGATGGCGACAATGCCTCCCCCCATACCCAGTATTCTCCAGCAAAGTTAAGTATTTGAAGAAATAAGTAAGAATGAGAACAATCTAGATTTCTCATCAACTCCTCTTCCCATGTCACCCCTACCTTAATGGTAATGAGACTTCCTGGACAGAACCTTTTCTTCCCCAAACCAAGTTCACAGTCCCATGTGTCATCTCCACATCAAGGCTGACCTATTGCCATTCATCAGGAAATTTTTCTAACAAGTATTCTACTTAGGTTACAAACTGTAAGTAATCAATGCTGTGGATAAAAGTGTTTGCACCAATCCCCCATAAGTAGTGTCTCAATTCTGTTTCCAGAAAGGGGGAGGGAATATATATATATATATATATATATATATATATATATATATATATA
>JADRCH010000008.1:3080777-3092414 GCA_019843965.1 Rhynchomys soricoides | reverse complement strand
TAAATATACAAGAAGCCTACAGAACTCCAAATAGACTGGACCAGAAAAGAAATTCCTCCCGTCACATTATAGTCAAAACACCAAATACACAAAACAAGGAAAGAATATTAAAAGCAGTAAGGGAAAAGGGGCAAATAACATATAAAGGCAGACCTATTAGAATTACACCAGACTTCTCACCAGAGACTATGAAAGCTAGAAGATCCTGGGCAGAGCTCATACAGATTCTAAAAGAACACAAATGCCAGCCCAGGCTGCTATACCCAGCAAAACTCTCAATAATCATAGAGGCTGAAACCAAAATATTCTACGACAAATCCAAATTTGCACAGTATGTTTCCACAAACTCAGCCCTACAAAGAATAATACATAGGAAATGCCAACGCAAAGAGGGAAACTACACTCAAGAAAAAGAAAGAAAGTAATCTTTCAACAAACTCAAAAGAAGATAGCCACACAAACAATATAAACAACATGAAAAATAACAGGAAATAACAATCACTATTCTTTAATATCTCTTAACATCAATGGTCTCAACTCCCCAATAAAAAGACATAGACTGACAGACTGGATCCATAAACAGAACCCAGCATTTTGCTGCATCCAGGAAACGCACCTCCATGTTAAAGACAAACACTACCTCCGAGTAAAGGGTTGGAAAACAATTTTCCAAGCAAATGGCCCCAAGAAACAGGCTGGAGTAGCCATTCTAATATCGGATAAAATTGACTTTCAACCAAAATTCATCAAAAAGGATGAGGAAGGACACTTCTTACTCATCAAAGGAAAAATCTACCAAGAAGAACTCTCAATTCTGAACATCTATGCCCCGAATGCAAGAACTCCCACTTTCATAAAAAAACTCTACTAAAGCTCAAAGCATACATTGCACCTCACACAATAATAGTGGGAGACTTCAACACCCCACTATCAACAATGGACAGATCTTGGAAACATAAACTAAGCAGAGACACATTGAAACTAACAGATGCTATGAACCAAATGGGTTTAACAGATATCATCCTGCATAAAAAGAATATACCTTCTTCTCAGCACCTCATGGTACCTTCTCCAAAATTGATCATATAATTGGTCACAAAACAAACCTCAACAGATATAAGAAGACTGAAATAATCCCATGCCTCCTATCAGATCACCACGGATTAAGGTTGGTCTTCAATGACAACAACAACAACAGAAAACCCACATACACATGGAAGCTGAACAATGCACTGCTTAATGATAAGTTGGTCAAGGAAGCAATAACGAAGGAAATTAAAGACTTCCTAGAATTCAATGAAAATGAAAGTACAACTTACCCAAACCTATGGGACACAATGAAAGCAGTGTTAAGAGGAAAACTCATAGTTCTGAATGCCTCCAAAAAGAAACTGGAGATAGCATACACTAACAGCTGAACAGCACATCTGAAAGTTCTAGAACAAAAAGAAGCTAATACACCCAAGAGATACCATAGTACTTGAAGTTCTAGCTAGAGCAATCAGGCAACAAAAGGAAATCAAAGGGATACAAACTGGAAAGGAAGAAATCATACTTAAGTGACCTGAAAAACTCCACCAGAGATCTGCTACAGCTGATAAACAACTTCAGCAAAGTGGCTGGATACAAAATTAACTCAAGCAAATCAGTAGCCTTCCTATACTCGAAGGATAAACAAGCTGAGAAAGAAATTAAGGAAATGACACCCTTCACAATAGTCACAAACAATATAAAATATCTTGGTGTGACTCTAACCAAACAAGTGAAAGATCTGAATGACAAGAACTTCAAGTCTCTGAAGAGAGAAATCGAAGAAGACCTCAGAAGATGGAAAGATCTCCCATGCTCATGGATCGGCAGGATTAACATAGTTAAAATGGCCATCCTGCCGAAAGCAATATACAGATTCAATGCTATCCCCATCAAAATCCCAACTCAATTCTTTGTAGACCTAGAAAGAGCAATTCTCAAATTCATATGGAATAACAAAAAACCCAGGATAGCAAAAACTATCCTCAACAATAAAAGGTCTTCTTGGGGAATCAGCCTCCCTGACCTCAAGCTGTACTACAGAGCAGTAGTGATAAAAACTGCATGATATTGGTAAGTGACAGGCAGGTTGATCAATGGAATAGAATCGAAGACCCAGAAATGAATCCACACACATATGGTCACTTGATCTTCGACAAAGGAGCTAAAACCATACAGTGGAAAAAAGACAGCATCTTCAACAAATGGTGCTGGATCAACTGGCGGTCTACATGTAGAAGATTGCAAATTGATCCATTTCTATCTCCCTGCACAAAGCTCAAGTCCAAGTGGATCATGGACCTTCATATAAAACCAGATACACTGAATCTAATAGAAGAGAAAGTAGGGAAGAGTCTTGAACACTTGGGCACACGGGAAATGTTCTTGAACAGAACACCAATGGCTTGTGCTCTAAGGTCAAGAATTGACAGATGGGACCTCATAAAATTACAAAGCTTCTGTAAGGCAAAGGACATTGTAATTAGGGCAAAACGGCAACCTACAGATTAGAAAAAGATCTTTACCAATCCTACATCTGATAGAGGGCTAATATCCAATGTATACAAAAAACTCAAGAAGCTAGACTCCAGAGATCCAAATAACCCTATCAAAAAATGGGGAAGTGAGCTAAACAGAGAATTCTCAACTGAGGAAACTCAAATGGCCAAGAAGCACCTAAAGAAATGTTCAACATCCTTAGTCATCAGGGAAATGCAAATCAAAACAACCCTGAGATTCCACCTCACACCAGTCAGAATGGCTAAGATCAAAAACTCAGGTGACCACAGATGTTGGAGAGGATGTGGAGAAAGAGGAACACTCCTCCATTGCTGGTGGGAATGCAAGCTGGTACAACCTCTCTGGAAATCAGTTTGGCGGACCCTCAGAAAATTGGACATAATACTACCTGAGGACCCAGCTATTCCACTCCTGGGCATATACCCAGAAGATGCTCCAACATGTAATAAAAACACATTTTCCACTATGTTCATAGCAGCCATATTTATAATAGCCAGAAGCTGGAAACAACCCAGATGTCCCTCCACAGAGGAATGGATACAGAAAATGTGGTACGTTTACACAATGGAATACTACTCAGCTATTAAAAACAATGACTTCATGAAATTCATAGACAAATGGATGGATCTTGAAAACATCATTCTGAGCCAGGTAACGCAGTCACAAAAGAATGAACATGTACTCACTGTTAAGTGGTTATTAGCCTAAAAGTTTGAAGTACCCAAGAGTCACTTCGCAGGAACAATAGTACTGAGTACGAGGTCCCAGATGGAGGGCTTGGAGAAAGGACTGAAGGAGCTGAGGGAGTGTGCAGCCCCAGGGAGGTAGCAACACTGGCAACTGGCCTGACCCCCCATACTTCTGGAGACTGATCCACCAACTAAAGAATACACATGGAGGGACCCATAGTGCTGGCCACAAAGACTGCAGAGGATGGTCTTGTTACCCGTCAGGGGGAGGAGAGGTCCTTGGGCCTGTGGGTGTTATATCCCCCAGGAGGGGAGGGGGGGGGGGGGGAGGGGGGGGGGGGGGGGGGGGGTGGGGTGGGGAGGTAGGTTGGAGAATATCCCCATAGAGGCAGGGGGAGGGTGGAGGTAATGGGGACTTTCCAAAGGGGATATCTGGAAAGGGGAAAACATTTGAAATGTAAATAAAATATGAAAATAAAAAATTAAAAAATTTTAAAAATTTTTTTAAAAAATTTATTACAAAATAAATAAATAAATAAATATACAGGAGGACCCAATGTTCAAGGTCATTCTTGGCTGCATGAGATTGAGGCCAGCCTGGGCTACATGAGATCATGTTTAAAAAATATACGTGTTTGGCAGACGGATCAGAGCAAAGAATTGACCAGACCCAATCTGCCAGAGCTCCATGAGCTGTCTTGTATCCTGAATATCATCACCTTAGTGTCTGCTGCTTGAGTCTGAGGGTCCCCTCTGCATTAATCATTTTCAAATCTAGAATGTACCATCCACATGTGAACACTACTGCTGATTAAAATGATTCGACTTGGTCCTCATTATTATTATTTAATAGAAAATAGATGTTTTATGTGTTCTTCATTTTTGTTATTAATCTCGACTCATGTTTCAGTGCTGAATTTTTTTTTAATGCCAGAAGTTAAATAATGAAATATATATATATATATATATATATATATATATATATATATTCTTTCCTATTCTCTCTGGCAATTACGAGACAAGTATCTTTGCCAGAGAAGAGTGTGTATGCATGTGCATTTTAGAGCAAAGGAAACAAATGGCCCCTTACCACTGCTACTATGCTATCAGAAGTGCACACCTAGACTTCTGGAACAGGTGTTTTCATATAAACCTTGAAAAAAGACAGTGGTGAACCCTCTCAGCATCAGATCTCAAGGGAATGTTATGGACTAGCCCAGATACCACACAAGAGGTCACAGATACATGCAGAGCAGTTATTCCTACCCTGGGCTACAAATTAGGGTTGCTTATTTTTTAATTCTGTGTTTGGGCTATACCAGGACCAATAAAACCAAAAGCTCTCATAAGACTCTAACTTAGGAAACTCTCCAAGAAACCTAAAACACAGCCAGAAGTCTGAACTCCAGTACAGAGAAATGTTCCCCAAAGCTTTGTGCATAGAAGAAAACAGATACAGGCCAGTTGGGGTGGTACACGCCTGTAATCACAGCATTTAGAATACTGAAGCTGGAAAACGGTAACTTTGACAAGGACCTGGGCTACAACATAGCAAGAGTGTATAAAGAATCTGTAAAGAGAAAGGGAAGGGAGGAGGGAGGGGTAATAGAAGGGGGAGCGACAAAGCTAACAACTTATGTCTTATTGATTGGTTGTGACTGATTAAATTCTAGTTCAGACACACAATTAGGATGCTGTCTGGTACAATTTTGTTTAAAAAAAAATAGAAAAGAAAAAGCACACTGATTAGGTTTGGGAGTTGGAGGGACCACAAAATTATTATAGAACTAGACAATGATTGATTATAAAATACACAAATTGAAACTTTATAACCAACAAATATACAGAAAATGTAATGCCTGCTTTGACAATAATTGTACTATCCATAGTATCTTTGTTATATTTTAAAGGGAAACTTAAAATACATTCTTACAGGGACCCCCAGTGTACAAGTCAGTGATCCCTAAAGTATGGCTCCAAGAACAATAACACTAGAGCCATTACCTGGGAACTTGTTTGAAATGAAGACTTTGGGCCATACCTCAGACCCATTGAATCAGAAATTCTAGGATGAACCCTAAGTATCTGTTTGAACAGCTCTTCAAGAAGTTCTGATCATCTTCATATTTAAGGAACACTCTGCCATGTGATTACCAAAACAGAGGAATAATAATATTATAAATTTCAAATAAAAGTAGAAATAATTAAGCAGTAACAGGTTAATAAGCAATCTAAAATTACCAGTTAGAAAATATTTTCCTTTTTTTTTCTTTTTCTTTTTCTTTTTCTTTTTCTCTTTTCCTTTTTTTGTTTTGTTTTGTTTTGTTTTTTTGTTTGTTTGTTTTTCGAGACAAGGTTTCTCTGTGTGGCCCTGGCTGTCCTGGAACTCACTCTGTAGACCAGGCTGGCCTCGAACTCAGAAATCCACCTGCCTCTGCCTCCCAAGTGCTGGGATTAAAGGCGTGCACCACCACTGCCCAGCTGGAAAATATTTTCAAAAAATTGTTCTTTATTATTTGTGAATCCTACATTGTCTGTGTGTGTGTGTGCGTGTGTGTGTGTCTGTGTGTGTGTGTGTGTGTGCATATGGAGACAAGAGGAGAAACTTGGGTGTCATTTGTCAAAAACCATTCACCCTATTTGAGACTGAGTTTCCCACTACTAGCTTAGAACCTTCCAAATAGGTTAAGCTGGCTGAGGAGCAAAGATGCAGGGAATCCACCGGCCTCTGCCCCAGCACTGGGATTACAAGTGTCCACTACCACACTGAGGTTTTTTAATATGGGTTTTAAGGACCAAACTCAAGCCTTATGCTTTTTGATTGAACCGTTACTCCAGCCACCCAGAGCCGTTATTGTGATATATAGATATACAAGTGCTTTAAAGGTATGTAAAATTAGCATATCTGAATGACAGCCAATAGAAACATGAGGGATAGAAAATAAGGAAGGATAGTGTCTCCACATCTGGGGGAACCACTGGCCTGTATATGTGAGAAATCTCAGTTATGTTGGGGAAAACTGATTGCCACCCATAAAATAAAAATAAAAGTTAATGCTATACCATTCAGAAAGATGAACTCAAAATAGAGTTAATATTTAGACCCAGGACCTGGAACTAAAATACCCATAGAAGAAAACTAAGGGGAAATCATCGCAACACTGACCTTTGCAATGGTTTCTTAGACATGACAGGAAACAGTAACAATTAAATGAGCTCAGCAAGTTTTATTTCTATGTACATATATAATATGCATATGCATGGGGGTAGGTGATGTTACATGTAAAAAACAATAACAATTAAGGAAGGGATCATGAATTTCAAGGGGGTTGGGAGAACATGGAAGGGATTGGAGGAGGAAGGAGGTCAGAGAGAAATAATGAAAATATAGTACTAATGAGTAAAATTCCCCCAAAATAAAAATAAATGTAAAAACAATAGTGGAAATGTGGACCGACCTAAATGTCCATTGTAGTGAATAGAAGAGAAAATACGACAAGTCTTGCCAGACTCTCCTTAATTATGGAAATCCCAATACACACATGAAAAACACAGTGCTAAGTGAAATAAGCCAAACACACTACATGTTTCTTCTTAGCATGTAGTATCTAAAAATAGCTCAGTGGGTTGCCAAGGGATAGAGGGAAAAAGGAAGAGGAAGTCACTGCCAAGTGATATAAAGTTTCAGCCATATGATGAGTAAGTTCTAGGAATATGCTGAATGGTGTTGTGCCTAGTGCCAACGACACCACGCTGTCACTCAAAATTGTTAAGAAGATACATCTTGTGTTACAGATTCTTACCAGAATAAAAGGAAAAGATTACTATATCCTGTGGTTCAGACAAATGCCCCCTCCCCACTGATAAGTATTTCTGGTCCCCAGAATGGTACCATTGGGAGGACCTGTGGACCTTTAGGATGTGAATTTATGAAGTCTTTAAATCATTGGGGTCTTTCCTTAAAAGGGGATATGGAACTCTTAGTGTCTTCCTTTCTTTCTACTTCCTGAATCATGAGGTGAGCCATTTGCTCTGTTTTATATTCCATCAATGAGGGCCACCCTAGCCAATTGTCCAAAACAATGAAGAAATTCATCTTATATTACAACCTCCAGAATAATAAGCCAAAATCAATCTTTTATCTTTAGAATTTAATTGCCTCTGGTATTATGTTACAGCAATACAAAGATAAATACCTCACCACCTAGCAATTTTACTTCCAGATATACATAAAGATTTAAAGAAGGAACTTAAATAGATACCAGTGTTTAGAGCAACATTATTCACAACGGCCAACAGGGGAATTAAGTGTTAAGATTAGAGAAATATATATAAACATGTAACGAAATATTTAGCCATTAAAAGAAATGAACTTTTACACATGCTGCAATGTGGATAAATCTCAAAAACATTACATTAACTAATGCAAGCTAACACAAATAGGAAACTACAGTAAGGTGCTACCTACATGGGATGCCCAGAATAGGCTCACTCACGGAGACAGAAAGCATAGCAGAGGTTGCCAGAGGTTAGAGAAGGATAAATATGCTTAATGGGTATAGAGCTCCCATAAGGAACAATAAGGTTTCGGAACTAAAGGTCTTGGTTGATTGGATTTTCTTAATGTTCCTGACATGTACTTGAAGGTAGACGAAATGATGACCCTTGCCATATTTACACAATGTCTGTGTTTATATACGCAAACAAGTATAAATACTTTAACATGTTCAAAGTGATTGTTACCTTCCCTAAGACTTGTGGTCTTCAAAAATCCTTAGTCATCACTTAGACATTAGACAGGGGCCAGAAAGATGGCTCAGCAGGTAAGATCACTTACTGTCAAACCTGATGACATAAGTTTGATTCCTAGGATCCTCATGGCAAAAGAAGAAAACCAACTTTTGTTAGGTATTTTCTGACCACATATGTGCCTATGTGGGCATACATGTGCCTATACATACATAAATATACACATAGATAGATAGATAGATAGATAGATAGATAGGGTCTTAGTTAGGGTTACTATTGCTGTGATGAAACATCATGACCAAAGAAACTTAGAAAGAAAAGGATTTATTCGGCTTACACTTCCATAGCACTGTTCTTCACTGGAGGAAATAAGAACAAGAACTCAAACAGTATAAAATCCTAGAGGCAAGAACTGATGCAGATGCATGGAGGGATGATGCTTACTGGCTTGCTCCTCATGGCTTGCTCAGTTTGGTTTTTTATAGAACCCAGGACCACCAACACAAGGATAGCTCCACTCACAATGGGCTAGACCCTCCCATTGTCACTAACTAAGAAAATTCCTTACAGACTTGCCTACAGCCCAGTCTTACAGAAGTGACTTTTTTTTTCTTTAAAACATTTATTTTTCCTTTTATTGGATATCTTCATTATTTACATTTCAAATGTTATCCACTTTCCAGAACTCCCCTCTGAAAACCCCCTATCCCATCTCCCCTCCCCCTGTCTCTATGAGGGTGCTCCCACCCACCCACCCACTCCCAACTTCCCACCCTGGCATTCCCCTACACTGGGGCATCGAACAACCTCAGGCCCAAGAGCCACTCCTCCCACTGATGTCCAACAAGGCCATCTTCTGCCACATATTTTGCGGCTGGAGTCATGGGTCCTTCCATGTGTATTCTTTGATTGGTGGTCCAGTCTCCGGGAGCTCCAAGGGGTCTGGCCAGTTGATACTGTTGCTCCCCCCATGGGACTGCAAACCCCCTCAGCTCCTTCAGTCCCTTCTCCAACTCCTCCATCTGGGACCCTGGCTCAGTTCAATGGTTGGCTGCGAGCATCTGCCTCTGTACTTGTCAGGCTCTGACAGAACCTCTCAGGAGACAGCCATATCAGGTTTCTGTCATCAAGCACTTCCCAGCATCCACACTAGCATCCAGATTTGGCCACTGTATATGGGATGGATCCGTTCGACACTTTCAGATGACTTTACTTGTGTCAAGTTGACATAAAACTATCAAGCACAAATAAATGCCAAAATTGAAGAAACAGGTCTAAATCAAGTTACAAGATGTCTTAGTGATTTTTCTATAGCTGTGCTAAGATGCCATGACCAAGACAACTTATAAAATAGCGTTTAATTTGAGACTCATACCTGCAGAGGGTTAGAGTCTACGACCATTATGGAGAGAGAAAGGCAGCAGCCAGGAAGTCATGGTGCTGAAGCAGTAGCTGGACAATTTGACCCACAAGCACAAGGCAGGGAGACCTAACGGAGAAAGGTGAGGGCTTTTGAAATCTCAAAGCCAATAAATAACATCCCTCCTCAAAAAGCTGACACCTTCTAATGCTTCCCAAATAGTTTCACCAACTGAGGGCCAAGTATTCAAACATGAGCCTGTGGGGACAACTCTCATTCAAACCACAATGCAAGACAGGAAGTATAGTCCAGTGGTCCAACACTTGTCCACAATTCAGAGAGGCCAGGCTTCCTATCTTACACACATGTATCCTGCATACACTCACTCACACACACACACACACATACACACACACACACCTGTGTGTACACAGAAATCAAGTTGTTCTGTCAAAAGTACTTCCTCTTGTCAATGCAACCTTTCATGATCTTTCACAGACAGACCAGCCCCAGATTAATTGCTTTTTTTGTACATCCTCAACACCTCTATCTACCTCTTCAACATCATACAACAGTATATTAGACCAAGTATATTAGAAGGTTTGTTTACCCCATAGACTAGAAGCTCTCTGAGAGCATGGACCACTGTTCATGAATCTCTAATATAGAACCGGTACCTCAGCAGTTAACAACAAATGTGTGAATGAGTGTTACGTGAAAGATGAGTGGGTGAATGAATAATGGCATACACAAACAAATGACTGACATATGTCTTCAAGGGGTCTGTGACTGTCCTCGCCAGCCTTAATTGCCAATTTGGCAGAGCCTGGAGTCATCCGAGAGTCAACTGAGGAATTGCCTAGATCAGATTAATCTATAAGCATGTCTATGAGGTACTGTATTGACTAATTGATGTAAGAGGGCCCATCCCATTGTGGGTGGCACCATTCCCTAGACAGGGTATCCTGGAATGTAAGAAAAAACTAGATAAGCATGAGCCAAAGAGCCTGCAAGTATCATTCCTCTATGGTTCCTGCCTTGACTTCTCTCAACCTGGAAGTGTAAACCAAGTAAGCCCTTTCCTCTTCAAGTTGCTTTTGGTCAGAGTTTTTCATCCCAGCAATATAACGAAACTACAACAAGTATCTACAGGGATTTTGTGCAAATTTGTGCCTCCATTTTCTAGAGATTCTCAATGAGACATACCAACACAAAGAGCATAAAATCACTGGTGCAGATTGTCAGACAGTAAAGGATAGGACTAGATATTCCACAGGTGGAATCTAACAAGTATTTCAACTATATTAAATAATAGTGATCAGTATATTGCACTGTCAACTAAAGTAAGTGAGAAAATCTACCATGAAAACTGTCTCATCTGGTGACTACACATCTTTGATTTTGGAAATCTTATCAGCTCTCCAATTTTGCAATAGGAAGCAAACACCCTGATCATTGCTGAGATTTCTATTCTGGCAGTTTCTATTCCGGCAGGCACTGGCTGGACACAGCTGCTTTCTACTTCTAAAAAAATTTTAAGACTGAGTTTCTTTCTGGAACACCTGAATCAGCAGCTGAGGGAAGCACCTGACATTGATCTCAGTCACATTCAATTCAGCAGACATTTAATGTGGTTCTACCCTGATAGAAGAAGCCAGGGACACACCAGGATTTACATCATGACCTTTCAGGTATTCAGCGTTTCAGATGAGAAAAAAATATCAATCTATTCAGCATCCTTAGGAATGAAAGAAATCAAAATTACAGCAAGCACAAGGAAACTCTTTGGACCTATAAAATATATATATACAGAGAGATACAGTCTTTGTCACAGTTTGTATTCTTGCACAAAACATCAAGATCAAGAAGCAAGTTGGGGAGGAAAGGGTTTATTCAGCTTACACTTCCACACTGCTGTTCATCCCCAAAGGAAGTCAGAACAGGAACTCACACAGGGCAGGAACTTGGAGGCAGGAGCTGATGCAGAGGCCATGGAGGGGTGCTGCTTACTGGTTTTCATCCCCTAGCTTGCTCAGCTTGCTTTCTTATAGAACCCAGGACTCTTACAAAACCCAGGACTACCAGCCCAGGGATGGCTCCACCCACAATGGGCCCTTCCATCTTGATCACTAATGGAGAAAATGCCTTACAGCTGAGTCTCACGGAGGCATTTCCTCACCTGAAGCTCCTTTCCCTGTGATAACTCCAGCTTGTGTCAAGTTGACACAGAAAACCAGGATAGATAGATAGATAGATAGATAGATAGATAGATAGATAGATAGATAGATA